>VURO01013190.1:106968-126953 GCA_015108175.1 Pelvicachromis taeniatus
CCCCGGGGGGGGGGGGGGGCCCCCCCCCCCCCCCCCTTTGCAAATACACCCATGAAAAGGCAGTGCCTCTTGTCTGACACTACATCTACTTGTCAATACTTGAAAATGTAGAGAAAAGGGAAACGTGGTGCAAGTCTACACCAGTAGTTCTGCAAAAACAACCAAAAGAAAAACCTAAAACTAAATAAACTAACTAATGAATTGAAAGTTAAGATGAGACAGCTGTAAACTTTTTCAAAGCTCATTTTATTTCTCATGCACGATGTTGTCTTTTCATAGTCTTGGAGAGATCCAGCTCAGTGATGAATCCTCAAAATAAAATTAAATTTAAAAAAAATTACCCACTCTCAGCTACACTTTTTAAAAATGTACTCTGTAGTACCGACAGCTTGAGCACTGCCAGTGTTGTCCAGTTACTTTGTGTGTGTCTCTGAAGCTGATCAACAAAATCCGCTCAGGTGCTTTGACTTGTTTTTGGTCCAGGTAATCTTCACTGAGCATCAATGAGTCCGTTATCCCCTCTTAAGTGTTGATCCTTAACCGTCACGCTCACTGTACCTTTTGCGTCCTCTGTCAAATACAGAAAATAAGATGGCACAAAATAAATCATCAATATAAACTGTAGGAAACTTAAACGAGTGAAGACTGACTTTACTTACTTGTCTCAGAATTAAAAGGAATGTTATGTTGAGTAAGGAGAGCTTGCAGTCTCTCGGTCTCTTCTCTCAGTTTTTGGTTGTCCTGTAGATAAAAATTAACACCATTGAGCTGGTATTGTCATTTTGGTGTAATGTTAGAAGAGATACTACACTGAAAGTTTACACACCGCTTTACATTTCTCTAAAGAGTTTTGCCTTTCTGAGTCAGCTGCAGCCTCTTGAAGCTTGACTTTTACTTTCCGACTCTTCAGCAGTCCGGCCTCCTCAAAAATATCCTTTAAGAGATTGTTGTATCCCTGCAGCACACATACAAAATGTAAACAAAACCATTCCACAACTAATTAAAATGTACATAACAATAGAGACGTGTATGGGGCTTATCGATTAGTGTCCGATTTTCAGTTAAAATAACTGTACATAAAAGATGGACACACAGTCGGAAACGGACCGTTTTCGGTGTTGTCATATTTTTGATGTTTTGAAACCTCATGTGATGAGTGAGGAAACTGAAGGACGCTGCATCCTCGTATGTGTACACTTGTGAATCACAAGTATGCCCCAAATCCTAATCCTGCTTTATGCTCTTTTTTCACCCTAATAGACATGCTAACAGATACTGTACTCGACAAAATTTGAGTACAGTACTGAGAAGATAAACTAATGAGAATGTAAATGAAGTGAGAAGTACACTTATTTTCTCCTAGACGTCTGTACAACTGGACGTCTTTTTGCAAACAGATGACTCCCCCCCTGGTGGCCATTAAAAAGAATGCAGCTTTAAGGCACTTGAATTTTAGCTTCACTAAGTCTTATCTTTCATATCCAATATATTTTCTGCATCTACATTTAATCATCTCACAGGTGGCATGACATAACATCGATGAAAAGCATAGAGAAAGCAAGGTCATCCTGCAGTATTTGTTTACCTGCCACTGGCCCTCACCTGCTCGGTTATAAGTCCTTCGTAGCGAGCCTGCTCCGCTTCATCCCATTCCTTCTTTAGCTCCTCTTTCAGAGTTGGATACACTTTAAAAGAACACCGAATTTATAAGTAACCCTATCCCCACTGGCATGAAAGTAAGTCTTGTTTAACTTACCTAAAAGAGAATGTGGATGGCAAACAAGTGGGGTCTCAAAGGTTAGCGAGTACACACAGGTACTGGGCTCTGAGACTTGAGCGAGCTTGCTTCTTGTGCTGCAGACCAGAATCACCTGCAGATCCACGACAAGAAAGAAAGAAAACACAATTTCTTATTCATGTTGCTGAATAAGAAAGTAATTCCCAGTTCCACATATTTATTCTTAGACTCTAGTCGAGATCTCCACTGACTGAAACAGCTCCCTTCCCCCCTCACTCTAAGCCACTTCTCTTCCAATTGATTGACCCAAAAGGCAGGTCAGAACAGCAAGTGAGTATATGGCAGAAAACAAGGAAAGACTTAACTTTAATGGCTGATGTGAGGATTTGCCAGTTGACTTTGATTCGGTTTGGCACTAGTTGTTATGTTTACATGTACAATACGTTCAAGCAATAATTAGCATTGCAAATTGTTGGCCTCATATTCAAGACAGGGCACAAAATTCTGTCAGTGGATTACCAGGGGGATTTTAAAGGTTTAGATACCTTTGTTTCTCTGTTTCGGTTTCCACAAGTGTCGCCGTCTCTCATCCACATGCCGGTGAAAGTGTTGTTTGCCATTTCCCACTCTTGCCAGATCCTGCAGGGACCAAACACAAACCTGACTCCTACAAGAAGCCAACAGCTTGCTTCACACATTTAGTTTGTGTTTTGTTTCTGAAGCTTCTTACCCCAAGATCCCACTGTAGGCATTCCACCTGAATGTTTGCTCATGCTGAGTGACATTGTGAAATGGACAGAATTCATATTTATACCTGCAAAGTGAGGACAACATGCTATTGTTTGTTTTGTATTTTCCAGACGCTCAGATCCAACATGTAAAAATCTAATGGTCTGCACTGTGGAGAGATGGTGGAACATGCTATTGTATGACAGGTTAAATACATACGTCGACTCCGTGAGACTGAAGCACTTTCCAGCAAGCTGATGAAGGTGCACTGGGCCTTAAGGAGGAAAACATTGCTCATGTGATGAGACAGAAAATCTAAAGATCCTTTAGTCAACATTTAGAACATTTTACACATAATTTCACAAATTTAGGCTTTAAATCACTGATTAACCTTAAGTGGGCTGAAGTAGTGGAAGTCCCCCTTTTGTCAGTGTAAAGAACTTTGATTAACCGTTTAATCCCTGAAATATCTCAATATAAGAAAAAAGAAGTGCAACGATAAAGAAATCCTGATGCAGCAAACAAAAACATCTGTCAGCATGACTCTTTGGGATTAAATTGTAAGAAATAAATGTTAGAAATGACAGAAAAAAGTTCTGGTAGCTCATCGCCCTGAGTGTACTGCAACTATAAGAAAAGGTTTTTGTTATGGTATGAATGGAGGAGGTTTTCATCAGGAGGAAAACTCATGAAATACACTTATAAATCAGAAATGTACGCTTCCCTTCCGCTTTATGTCTGACACCGCTGGTTTAAATATTTTAAATGATGAGTTTGTTTTACC
This sequence comes from Pelvicachromis taeniatus, assembly GCA_015108175.1. Lineage (NCBI taxonomy): Eukaryota > Metazoa > Chordata > Actinopteri > Cichliformes > Cichlidae > Pelvicachromis > Pelvicachromis taeniatus. The sequence goes on from VURO01013190.1 coordinate 110,220, forward strand.
AGATGCTGGCGCTGGGGTCACTTTAGGCTGCAGTCTGCTGCCCTGAGCCACAAAAGGGTTGTTCAGCCTGGACACAGAGCAGATCCATTAACAGGAAGCCAAAGTCAACAAAACTGCACAATGTTAACTTATTTTGCTTCATGTACCCAAATGTGTTTGGCTCTTCGACTATCTTCATTTTACCGGCGGATCCATAGTTAACTGCATTAAAAACAAGCCGACATCAGACACACGGGGCTGTGTTTAGATTAAAATCTCTAAATGAAACTACGCAGTAAAGCCGTACTTACTGAACAGATACGTGCAGACGACACACAACCTTATTAAATGAGCTACTCGGTAAGTGAAACAACGCATTATTTTTTACGCTATGAAGGTGTTAAAAGAGTGTTACTTTTCTGTCTACATTTCCTCTTTTGCTCGTTCCGGTCAGGTGACGCGCCACGTGATCAAAATAAGCCGTGAGCATGCGTGTTTTTCATATGGGAGTGCGACGTGCTTACCACGATACGAAGCCAATCAAGCTAGGTTATACTTCATATGAAAGTGGTGCCCGAAGAAAGGAGACTACTACCAGTTTGTGATAAAGTCTTGAAAGTTGCAAATGTCTCATTCGTATTGCAAATAAGAAGTTTTTGCTTCTCTCTTTTGGGGCATTTGTTAGACGAACTGTTGTTAGCAGGATAGCTAGATAGCTTAAGTCATACTTTTTGTTCAGTTCATTGCAGTGACAGTCTGACAGCGACAGCTATCTAGCAACATGGGACGAAAAAAGCAGGGCAAGTTTGTCCGTCCTGACAACAAGGGCAAAGACAAACGTCACAAAATGAAAGGGAAGTCTTTAGAGGCCTTCACAGAAGAAATGCACACTGCTTTGGAAGGTAGTGTACTGATTATTTTTAATGCAAAAAATGTTTAACATGTTTACTGTATGCTATTTACAGTAGCGTCAGCATCATGGAATGCTAGGAGAAAATGTCCATTGCTGAGGATTGAAAACCCTCAATGTAGAGTAAACAACTGAGAAATCTGAGATTGTGGTCTTTCTGTCCTCAGCAAGTCTTCACAGGGAGGAGGGAGCAGAAGCCCCTCAGGTGAAGCTTCCGTGCCCACTTGCCATGTGGGAGTTGGGTCATTGCGATCCCAAACGTTGTACTGGCCGAAAGTTGGTGAGGAAGGGCTTTGTACGCAACCTGAGACTTAATCAAAGATTCAACGGGCTCATACTGAGTCCAATGGGGACGAAGTATGTGACGCCAGCCGACAGGTTTGTTCAGCAGCTGTTTCCTCTGTACTTCAGCCACTGAAATCAAAGAATCTGTAACCATAGACCACCTCATATAACTATTTATATACACATTTTAATGCACACCTGTTTAATTACTCCTTAATGCTGTTCTCAGGGTGAAAAAAAAAAAAAAGGGAGAGTAAAAACAGTAGGTGAAATAAACACTTGTTACAACCAAGAAATGCAGAAGAACATCTATGAACGTACAACATGTGGAATCTTGAAGTAAATTGGGTGTTACAGCAGCAGCAGAAGACCACACCGGGTCAGCTAATAACAGGAAACTGAGGCTACAATTCACACAGGTTCACCAAAACTGAACAACAGTTTTTGGAAAACTGTTGCCTGCTCTGATAAGTCTTGATTTCTGCTGACACATTTGGCTGATGAACATCACAAAAGCATGGATCCATCCTGCCTTGTATCAGCAAGTCCAGCTGGTTGGATGTACTCTGGGCCCTAGAGTACCAACAGAGTATTGTTTTAGCACCACAGACTACTTGAGTTTTGTTTCTGATGATGTCCTTTATGACCACAGTGTACCCATCTTGTGGTAGCTGCTTCCATCATCTCAGCCTGATTTCTTGAAAGTGACAACAAGTTGTACTAAACTGTACTAAAATGACAGTTTCAAACACCAGATCTCAATCCAGAAGTTTTACATCATGGATGTATATATGCAACAACTGTGTTATTCTGTCATTTCAATGTGGACCAAAATCTTTGATGAACAAGTTTTCAAGCTCCTTATTGAAGTTTTCAAGCTCCTTATTGAAGGAGCTTGAAAACATGAAGATTTAAGGTAGTTATGAAGGCAAAAGGGGTGCAACTCAGTTCTAGCAAGATGTACATAATAAAGTGTCCAGTGAGTGTAAAGGCAGTCCATTTAGATTCAAAACGTGATTATTTACCCTATGTAGAGTTTGATCTTAAAGATCAGTCATATTAAAAACTTGAAACATTCCAATGCATTGATATATTAAAACAAATGTTACTAAACCAATGTGGCTTGTTTGTTATGAAAATTAAATCAGTAAATTTTTCTGTTATGATCCAATCCAAAGTGATTTATTTATTTATTTATTTATTGCATGTACAGAGAGATTGTGGCCAACAATGGACTTGCAGTGATTGATTGCTCCTGGGCCAAACTGGAGGAGACACCCTTCAATAAGATGGTCGGAAGTCATCCCCGGTTACTGCCGTACCTCGTAGCTGCAAACCCGGTAAATTATGGCAAGCCTTGCAAGTTATCCTGCGTTGAAGCTTTTGCTGCCACGTTCTGCATTGTAGGTAAGGGTTTAGGTTGAGTTATTCAGGAATACCACAGTGACTGCGTTTGTATCTTATTTTGGTTACGGCAGTTAAACTGTGACATATTGTTTCTGACATTGCAGGTTTTGAGGAACTGGCATTGCTCTTATTGAAGAAATTTAAGTGGGGGACAACGTTCCTGGAGCTCAATAAAGTCCTGCTTGACCGCTACGCTGCATGTCAGTCAGAAGAAGAGCTGCTTGGTGTAGAAAAAGAGTTTCTCACATCTAAACCAGAGGAAGAGGAGGAGTTTGGTAAATAACCTTGTCTTCCACGCAGTGTCTGTTTGTGTAGCAGTGGAGGTACAGGGTCACTGGGTTTTGGTTCAACTTCTGTCTTATTTTAACTGTAGTTTGGCTTCGTGTACAACTCGTGGCCCTTAAATAAATCATGTTTATTGGACTTTAAGAGCTTTTAGATGACAATTTCTTGTAACTGTTTTAGTAACTGTTAAGTTTTGGTCACATTTTTTTGCGTTTACACTAAGAAAATCTTTGTCACTGTTGCAGGAACAATAAAAAATTGTTTAGCATCATAGATTAAAAAAAAAAATCATCCAATAACAATATACCAAATTTGGAAAAAATATGTATACAATGTAGTGCAAAATGAGACTCTTAAAAGTGGGCATGGATCATCAGTGTTTGCTCTGGCTCCTACAACAAAGTAGTGATTTTTCTGGCATAAGAGAAACTTTGATTGCCGTAGGCGTCCTATGATTGGTCCACATGTAGGTGTATATTGATCGGAGAACCTATGAATTCAGCACCACACTTGCAATTTAAAAAAAAAAAAAGCAACTTACTGGTAAAACATTAGCTGTGTTAACCCCAAAACACTAAAACAGAATGCAGAAATCAAGCAGCAGCAAAGCAGAGAAAACAAAGAAGCTGAAATGAGAAAATAAGACTAAAGCAGGAAGTTCTGTTGAAGTGACTAACTGTTACATCACTTCAGATTTCCTAATAACAAATACAAATAAGGAAAGAGGGGCTTGGAAGGTAATTAGTTCTTGAATGACCTCCTGAGTGCAAAAATCTTGAGCCACTCCTAAGTGTTTCATATTTTGCGTTGAAAATGCAAAGTAGGTGCAGTGATTTATTCAGACACATGCAAACATATATGGAAATATAGCAAAGCAAAAACACAGTTTGTACTATTCTAATGAGGTTGAAAGTGAATATTTGGTGTGACCACGTTTATTTTTCGACACAGCCTGAACTATTTTTGACTAGCTTTCTTGTCCTTTCTTTAAGTAGTGTTCATGGAATGGCTCTCCAGGCTTCTTGAAGAACATTCATTTGTGGATGTTGGCTGCCTTTGGTTCTGTTCTCTGTCAAGATGATCCCACACTGCTTCATAGTGTTGTGGTCCAGGCTCTGGGGAGGCCAATCCATGACTGATCAACTGCGTGTTTTACTATCTATTTATGCTATTACTGCATTGGCAGTGTGTTTGGGATCATTGCCATGCTGAAAAATGGAAGATGCTGCCGATTGGGTGCTTTCCACGAGGTCGTATCACCAGATGGTGGATCAAAATCTGAATGTACATTCTTAAGTCTGTAAATTTTGGCAAGATACATTTTCCCAACACCACTGGCTAAAATCCAGCTCCAAACCGTGTTTTATGGCTATAGGCACTGTTGGACCTCTCTCCTGAGCTTCACGGTACATATTGATGATGATTTGAATCAATAATGTAACATTTTTCAATACTCCATTTTTTATTTTATTTTTTTTCTTCAGTTTAGTACTTTGGCTTTTTCTCCCCGTTTCCCTTCCTTGAGAATGGATTCTTCACATGGATTCCCTTCATCTGAGAGCATTTCTGATTAGGCCTGCCGCTTTTTCTTGTGTCTTCCATTTGTCTTGTTTCTTCAAATTCTTTAAGGATATATGCAGACCATTTCAAGATGCGGCAAGGTTTTAGCTAATAGCTCTTTGGGAATCACCTTGTTGGTGTAAAAATGCTATTTCATGCTTGTCACTATCCAAAGAAAAACTTTGAAAGAGGTTCCTAAAGCCTTTAGAACTATTGCTCAAGACCACTTTGGAAGCAAATATTAAGAAATGAGGGATGGCTTGGTATTTTTGCACAGTATTTTAGGTCATAATCAACTGTTTGATTCAAATGTGTTTTTTATTTTGGAAAGGTTCACTTTGAAAATGGCTGAATCTGAGTAATTGCTAATGAATAATCATAATTTCATAGTTTCCTGTTGTGACTCACATTTGCTAAATTATCACTGGGAAACCAGTGTTCTCATATTTGTTTATGATATATAAAAATGTCATTATTTTTAAGGCTTTAAAGACTATTAGTAATGAATATTCCAAGGGGAAATAAATGTCATTATGATCCGTTTTATCTGATTGATTATTCTATGGACATTGATAGAACTGTTCCTTGGCTTGTTTCCTTGCCTTGTAATCAGGCTGCCTTGTTGTTTCTTTTTCCCTTATTGGATTGTGACTCATTTGATTTTGCTTGAATCTCTGAACACATCTGGCCTTTGATTAGGAAATCTCTATCCAGGCTGATTGTTTGGAAATGTCTAGAATTTGGATGTGTATTTTTGTTGCTGAGTGACCTGTAGTGCAGGATCAAATGTTCCTCGTAATGAAAGCTACACATATGTTTTATTCACAGATCCATTTGATGTCAACTCTGGAGTAGAATGCATGAATCTCAACAGACGTCAGTGGTAAGTATTGATCTAGCATTTGCGTATACAGTAATTATTGGTAATTAAGTAAATGTACCAAGACATCTTTGGTTATATTTTAAGTTCATTTTTTTAGAGGCATAAAAATTACCAACATAATTTTTAAAATGGCAAGAATTCTCTTAAATATGCTTTAATAATTTGTTTCCTATGTTTACTGAGTTCATTTCTGTGTTTAGTGCACCCGTAGATGATGACTCCAGTGAGGACACAGAGCCCTCAGAGGAAGATGAAAAAACAGAAAGCAATGATGAGACAAGAACAAGCTCACATGACCATGATGATGAGGAGGATTGAATCAAAGACTTTACACTAAATCATATTTCAGCCGTGGGTTCTTTTTAATACACGACTCTTTTAAAATGCTTAAAAAAATATTTTGGCCACATATGAATGGTTATGTAAATTAATGAACTTTGTGATGCATGTCAGCTAAATGGAAATAAAATAAGAGTGTTTAAAACGCATTTAAAACGCATTATATTCTTGGTTTATTGACAAAATATTTATTAGATTAAACTTTTGTTTGTTGGAATATACTTGGTTGCCACAATTTCAGTTTCACACAAAGTGTTTTATGTATATTGATCATTTTTGTCAGTTGGTTATTTAGGAGTGCTTCACTTAAGTTTAGTTACACTTGAATTTAAAAAAAAAAAAAAAGACCTGTAGATCCGTCTTACTGCCATACATTCAAAGTTGGTCTAAAACGGGAGTTTGTAGGCCACGTCTACTGCGGTATTTGAATATCTTCAACCGCTACCGTCTGACTCCGGCCCTATCAGTAAGATGAAGTTCAGTAGGTTGTTAATGTGGCGAGGGGGCGGACACAGCGGGACTCTCCTCTGCTGTCCTGCGGTAACATTGTTGTGGAACGACGTCACAGCTCGAAAATGAAGGCGCAGAGGCAGCCATTACTGGAGCTTCTCTAATTATTTTATTCCAAATAAATACTCGCTGAAAACTCTCATGGCAAGAGCTACAAGTCAGGTGGTAAGTGTTACAACTTTACCGTGAATACCAGCTCGAAGCCGGTGCTCAAAATGGTCAGTGTAGAGGCTGTGTGGGGATAAATAGTTACGTCGGGCCTTCATTTGTAGAGCAGTGCTAGCTGCAGGAGATCGCTTAGCCTTACGACTCACTAGCAGCTTGCTAGTTTGCTAATGTAGGCTATCGCAACACCCAGTGTTTGCCTTGTTAATTTGGGTCGTCAAATCTCACACGATGTTCATGAGTCACACTTTGTCGACATATTTGGTTCTTTTGAAACGTTTACCAGTACACGATAATAGTTACAGGGGACACATGAGCATTTTCCTCTACCAGTAACTATTGGCTATTGATAGCTTAACAGGTTCGCGCTTTCGATATCCCCGTTTGCTAGCAGGCTAGCATTAGCTTTATTGCGTTCTACTATTGGTTAGCATATATTTTTAAGGAAAGCGTTGTGCTGTTCGAGTGTCAACTTTCAAATCTTCATATAAACTGCAGGAAACTAACTTTGAACACGATTAAGTGACGTTTCTTGAAAATGCCACACGGTTTTGAAGTTGCTTGTGTTGCCTGATTTGCTAACGTTAGCTAATTGGCTGTTGGCGTTAAGTTTGTAACTCGCTGTCAGCGATGGCCGGCATTATTTGACAAGCCAGCAGGAGCTAATATTAGCTTGTTAGCAAGGTAAGTTCGCACGGGCCGGTTGTTTCACAACTTCTTAGAGTTAGGAAAACGTTATTCGGCGTTTTCCTCCAACCTTCACATGCCTGACCAATAGCAGCGACTCAGTAGGTAGTTATATGGCTAGCTGAAATAGGCCAGAATAGGCAGCTAAAATAATGGCCACACCTTGGTTTTGAATGAGAAGAAGCTAGGCCAACTGGACTAATTAAACGTGAACTGAACTGCCAGTTAAAGTACACACTTATTGTTCGAGTAATTCAGTGTGTTTGTATGTAAATGACACCGGTACCGGGATTTTTTAGGAAACACTATCTTTAAGTTTCAAACCGGCAGTTGGTGTGCCTCAGCTGCCATGTCAGTTTGATTATGTTCACATAGATGGTGTGAGTTCAGCGCAGTTTATGTCTCAAGTATCACTGTCACATGAAAAATTAACTTTGACATAGTTTTTACAGCTTGAACACAGGTGGGTGGGACCACCAGACTCAGAAGTGGCTCCTTAAGCATTTCCTTCTTATCACTGTTAGACTTTGGTCTACAAGTGGTCTCACTTGTGGTAGCATGTTTAGGTTATTGTAATTTAGAGAACCATAAGCAACAATAGTTTTAAGCCAGCAGCCTTTGAAAGTGCTTTGTGTAAATATGTGAGGAAATTTCTTTCTCTTCACGTGTCATATGTATATTTTGTGAAAAAGATTTAAGATTCAGGATTAATTATTATCATAATGCAATGCAAGGTTGCACAGCAATTTTCTGCATGGAGTCCCTTCATGCTAATAGAGAACAGCATAGCAATGTAGATATAGCTATCATTTAAAACATTAAAGAATTTAGTTAATTTTTATGATGAGTGCAGTGAGAAAGTTCAGACATTTCAAAATATGTGAAAGAAAATGCTTCAAAGTGTTGTTTACACCAGTGGGAACTTTCAGGTGTCTGTAGGGTGATAAAACTGTGGCTCTGGTGGGTATCTTCTTTAGTCTAATCTATGTAAACGTCTCATCTCACCTTTGACTGGTGCTGGTGATGTTTTTCAGTAATTAAGGTTGGCTGCCTTTTTCGTGTGCTCTCGGGCCATCTTATTGAACTAGAATTCATAGAAAATAGTTAATATGAGGATATTAAATAGGAATGATACTAAAAGGTTGATACAACAGTGTCTTGCAGTACATTATTGCTATGCTGATTAATGATTAAAAAAACATGAAGGGTTGGTAACTTAATTTTCTCACCGGTTTGATTTGGAAAGTTTCAAATGACACTGTATCTCGAAACACTGTTGTAATACCATCCTTACTGTGAGTAACACGTTACTTCTGTATTCTGACAACTAATAACCACATCAATTACTAAATCCATCGGACTGATGGCAAAAAACCTGAAATTCCACATTTAAGTGATAGTTCAAAGTGCTGAATAACAAAACACATTTTCTTTTTGCATTCATTTTTATTGAAATGTTAACGTGTTACTATTTTATCCTGATATTTTTTTTTTGTCACTGTATATGTTCAGTCCAGTAGTAGTTCAGATGGATATACAGTCCTTCAGCTTTCTCAAGTAAAGAACCTTTCCACATTGAATTGTTATTTACCTGTGTCAACCTGCTTAATAACACATTCTTTATGGTCACTCTTTTTCTTACAGTATGATGTTGTGCCCATTCAGCCCAGCGTTGTCATCTGTTCCTGCTCACATCCATCAATGGTAAGAAACCACCCTGACTCCTGCTCGCCACTTGCAATCCCAGGCGCAAGCAGCAGCCACTGCCCCAGCATGGAGGGCGCAGCCTCACAGGCTTGTGCTGTAGGAGCATCTGCTAGCAGCCAAGCCCCACAGCTCTGCACACAGCCAGCCGTCCAGGCTTCTCAGCCACGCAAAAAGAGGCCAGAGGACTTTAAATTTGGCAAGATACTGGGAGAGGGCTCCTTCTCAACGGTATGTAACTTACATTCCACTTAGCTTTTGAAATGTACCGAGGAAGATGTTGCTACATGCTAGTGTTGTTTTGATTAACGTACTTGGATGAGTCATGCTGAGTTCATTTTAGGTGAAGTGACAAGTAAGCCCAAGGAAATATTATTATTATTCTCCCTCAACATCTGACAGGTTGGTTACATGCCATAACATCTCACTGTTGTTTCTTATTCTAAGGTTGTCCTGGCAAGAGAGCAGGCAACAGGGAAAGAATATGCAAGTAAGTAATAAAGTATAATGAATTGAGTTACACTAAAATGAAAAAGTTGCTGGGTTTACGTTTACTAATATTTTCTTTTCTCTCCTTTAGTTAAGATTTTAGAGAAACGCCATATTGTGAAGGAGAACAAAACCCAGTATGTGAAACGAGAGAGGGATTTGATGTCAAGTCTTGATCACCCGTTCTTTGTCAAACTCTACTTCACATTTCAAGATGATGAGAAGCTGTGTATCCTTTTAACAAATTCAGTGTGTCAAGGCCTGTTTCCTAAAAAGTGTTTTACTGTTTTGTTTAATAAGTTTTCCTTAACCAGTCTGTCTTAGATTTCGGTCTCAGTTATGCTAAGAATGGCGAGCTCCTGAAATACATTCGCAAAATTGGTTCATTTGATGAGACCTGCACTAGATTCTACTCAGCTGAAATAGTTTGTGCTCTAGAATACCTACACAATAAGGGTATAATACACAGGTAGGATAACACTCTTTGTTATGTTCCTTTTGCAGGTTTTGCTAAGAGTTTGTTGTTGCTCACAGTTTTTATTGTTTTAATTTCAGAGATCTGAAACCAGAAAATATTCTTCTGAGTGAAGAGATGCACATTCAGATAACAGATTTTGGAACAGCAAAACAGTTACCATCAGACAGTAAACAAGGTATAATCACAGTGTTGATTTTCTTTATGCTCCATGTGGTGAAGTATGACCAGCATAAATATAGGGTCTTAACTGACCTCAAGGCACTGAGAATAATTTTCAGAAATCTGCTGTTACTAATATCACTGGCCCTAAGTGAATCCAATACATTGACAAAGTTCACTTGTTCATGCTACTAACCGACTTACAGCTAACTTGGGTAAACTGCCCCTGCTTTTGCTTTGACTGTACAAAGCAGTTGACAGTTATACATCTGCTTTGTGCTGTGGTTTGATTATGGCTGAAAGCAATGCAATCTTTGTAGCTGGTGACAAAACTTGCAAGCTTGTCACCTATGTTAGATTACAATCTTTTTGCATAGTAGAAAAGCATTTAATACATGCTGCATAGACCATGTTTAACACAGGAGAAATTGTCTTTTTACCTTTTTGTTTTGTTTTTTTTGCAGCAAGAGCAAACTCTTTTGTTGGAACGGCACAGTATGTGTCTCCAGAGCTACTAACGGAAAAATCAGCCTGCAAGAGGTAATGGGATTTTTATTAGGTTTTTCAGCTCAGGGTGGGCATCATTCTTGCAGTTTTATAACTGTTTACTTTTTAATTTTTAGCTCTGACCTTTGGGCCTTGGGATGTATTATCTATCAGCTGGTGGCTGGTTTACCACCATTCAGAGCTGGGTAAGAACTACTGTGTTCACAAAACTCAATTTGTCTTAATAGTTTTTTTTTGTTTTTTTTTAAGTGCAAAAAAACCTTACCAAGCAAACCAATTTTCACTTCTTACACATTTTCTTTTCTCTTTAATTGCTGTAGAAATGAGTACCTGATATTCCAGAAGATAATAAAGCTGGAGTATGAATTCCCAGAGAAGTTCTTTCCCAAAGCTAAGGATCTTGTTAAACAGCTTCTGGTATGTCATTAAATATCACAAGAACACATTTCAACCTCCTTTGGTAATAATTAGGAAATAAATTAACTAGTTATCTGTTTAAAACTTGGATATTTACATTAGAAGGCTTTTCTTTTAAAGAAAAATAAATTTCATTTAAATTTTAGTCATTGGACCCAACCAAGCGGCTTGGCTGTGAAGAGATGGGAGGGTACGAACCACTGAAGCAGCACCCCTTCTTTGACACCATCTCTTGGAGTGACCTTCACCTACAGACACCTCCCAAGCTCACACCCTACCTGCCAGCAATGTCTGAAGATGATGAGGACTGCTATGGAAATGTAAGATTATTTTACTTTACTATGGTAACAGTCTTGGTATTTTTTTTGTTTGTTTGTTTGTTTGTTTTGGTCTGTTGTTTGTTCATTGAAAGAGAGCATCAGGTTTGAGACCTTGTTGAAGCTTAGAGATTCATCCAAACCCTAAACGAGTCATAAATTATCAGCATAACATCAATGCACCTTTCATAACGAGACACTGTCTCTTTATGACTCTCAGTACGATGACCTCCTGAGCCAGTTCAGCAACATGCAGGTGGCCCCGTCCAGCTCATCACACTCCCTGTCACCACATGACTCGACGCCGCCGCAGAGGTCCAGCAGTAACATTGAGCAGTACATCCACGACCTGGACAACAACTCCTTTGAGCTGGACCTGCAGTTCACTGAAGAAGAGAAGCAGTTATTGCTGGATAAACAGACCACTGGAAACCCCTGGTAAACCCCTTCCATTTCTCCACCCGTGTTAAAATGTCTGTGTTGTGCTGTTCTTTGTTGGATTTATATCAAAACCAACTTTGAGTCAATGTCTTGCTTGTATCCTGGAAATACTTTTGACTGCACTGGAAACCATAAGAGATTTGATGAATGATTTAGAAATGTGGATTAATGATTAGTTATGTTACTTTGTTTTAAAAATTGTGTAGTTACCATTTGCTTTTTTCTGTATCGACACAGGCACCAGTTCGTGGAGAATAACCTAATCCTGAAAATGGGCCCAGTGGACAAACGAAAGGTGTGTGTGTGAATTCTATGGCATATATTTTAATCCTTAATATTACTTTATTGCATTGTTTCAGTATTTAAAAAAAAGAAAAGAAAAAAGACATCTTTTAGTACTTTACACCATTCTGCCAGCTAGACTCTGTGGAGTTTTCCAGTTTGGGTTGGCTACAGATCAGTGAAGTCACTTCCCTTTGCTTTTCACTACTGTCAAACGGGAAGTAAAGGGGAATTCCCTGTTGTACTCTGCAAAGTGTCACTGGCCTTGTAGCCCCCTCTGTTGGTGAAGCAATGAGATGTTTACATTCCTTTGCAGGGTCTGTTTGCCCGACGGAGACAGCTGCTTCTCACTGAAGGACCACACCTGTACTACGTGGATCCTGTCAACAGGGTCCTGAAGGGGGAGATTCCTTGGTCCTTAGAGTTACGCCCCGAGGCCAAGAACTTCAAAACCTTCTTTGTTCACACGGTACACAATTGTTGATTCCTGATGTCTTTTTGACAGATCTTAATATTTTCCTTCAATTTTATCTAAAATAATAAAATATTTGTAAATGTCTCTCCCCATGATGTTTGCAGCCTAACCGGACATACTATTTGATGGACCCCAGCGGAAATGCAGACAGATGGTGTAAGAAGATCCAGGAAGTGTGGAGAAAGATCTATCAAAGGCACCAAAATCCTGGCCTATAGGAGCACAGGTTCACCCTGTGCCCACTCCTCTTTAGCTCTGAGGCCAATCACTGAGCAGAGTAACACCCTCTTTAGTGCCCTTCATCACCGCAATGTAAACAAACTCTTAGAGACGCTGGCATCTAGACCTTGTTTGTTTTCCTGAGTAGAACCATGGGAAAAATACAACTTTGGATTTAGGGTTGCTTTGCTTGTTCTTTGTGCTCTCTGTGAGGCTTCTATTGCATTTTTCCATGTATGGATGATAAGACTTCCACCATGCACATCTGCTTTTTGTACATTCTGCGGGGGGGTGGGAGGGAGGAGGACATGCTTTGTCTTGTAGAGTGACAAGCTTGGGTACCGCTGCGACTATCTCAAACGCAAGGACTGGTTTCCTGCTTCGATAATGACACAAAATCTTGCTTTTGTGAACCAGCGCCTCTCATGATATCTTTATTAAACCATATCCTAATCCTACATCGTATGTGCAAGCTGTAGACAAGCCCCACTTTTAGTGCATATACTCTATAGATACTGTAAAATGGTTCAGTCTCACACGTTTACCAAACTCAGATCCTCTCTATTTTTGTCAGAACCCAAATATTCCCCTCAGTATTTGAGTTGTTTTTTTTAGTCTCTCGGTACTTTCCTTATTGCAGTTAAGGTCTCTATATAATAATGCAGAGTGCCGGTCTGCAGTGAGATGTGGGTCTGAACCAGTCTCTGTATAAGTATGAGCCTTCCATACCCGAGGATGTTTTGCTAACAGGGGGGTGGGTAAACATGCCACTAGCTTGTACTTCCTAATCATAACTTGCTTATCTTTCCTGCATGGCCAGTTTTGTAGCTCAGCCTTGTCCGCTTCTCTCCTAGGGCACTGGAGATAAAGTTTATTCAAGTTTAAAGGTGGGTATTTTTGACTGCATTGGAAACCATAGAGACTATTGTTGAATGATTTGGTTGTTTTGTACCATTCACTGGCTATTTCTTTTGTGGTGTGAGTTCTTAATTTTTTTTATTTTTCTTTGGGGTTTTTTTTATTTTATTTTTTTTGTGGTGGAATAGTTCACTCATCTTCAGTATGCCCTATTCAAAACAAAATCTTATGTGCTGACCACCCCATGCTGACCAGAAAACCTTCATCATCAACAGAGATGCATACACATACTATCATTTTCAGAAGCAATCACAGTAAAGCTGTTGTCCCCGGACAAGATGGCAAAACTGCCTCATTGGGCTCATTGGCCTATCTTTTTTCTTTTTTTCTTTTTTTTTTCCTGTTTGGCCCAATAGAAATTAAAGCAATTGATTTAACTTGTGCTCTTGTTTTAGAAATATGTATTATCATAATGCTTTTAATTTTTTTTTTTTTTTTTTTTGGTCATAGTACCTTACGGTCTTTCCAAAGGTCCTCTTCCTTCAGCTGAGTCTGTATGTGCAGTGTGTGACTGGGGACCCTCTGGCCCAGGGCCAGATGCGGTTGGATGTCAGTCAAAGAATATCTATCTCATCCAAATAACCGATGAAATTGCTGTATCTGTCTATAAAGTCGAGGAAGCACGAGAAGTGTTTTCCCCTCTAGTTAGAAAAATTGTTTGAATCAAGTCGATGGCAGTCGGTTACATTGTATGTAGAAACTCTACCTGGCTTGTAACTGACTAGAACTGTGATGTACAGATGATGTATTATTAAAATCTGAAGCAAGTAATGCAATGATATTAGGATACAGTTTTTGTATTTTTATTCTTGTATAAGGTTATTTGATGGCTATTGTTTAGCCTATAGTTCATTCTGTGTTATTTAAATTCTAATATATGAATCATATTTGGATTGAAGTCATGTTCAGGGGCCATGTTGTGTATGTATTGAGATGTAAAGCCTTTGAATGTGAATAATTATTGTAAACTATAATATTTTACAGCTTTTTTCTTACTATATCATACATTTTCTATTTGCTCAGTGATTTAATCATATTCTGATAATTTAATGAATCTGTTCATTCTCTGATTATTTGTGCGCTAGGTCAGTAGATGTTGAATGATGAATTTTCCACTTAATGCTTGGTAGTCCAGTAATTAAAGCATGTAGGGATTTAGGCATACAAATAAAGCCATGTGTCCTGTCTTCTGTCAACAGCCTGGGTCATGACAGTCAAGAAACCGGATCATTCAGTGGCAATGGCATCTCACATTTTGCAGCATGTAAATAAAGTACCGGCTCATTATCACTGTTTTTGTGTCCTGAAAATTACTTTAACGCGTTTTAGTGCCAACTTCGCAAGCTTGTGTAAATACTTTATTCAGCGGTAATCATAGAAGTACACGAAATCTAAGATTTATTTTTTATACACAAAGATGTGTATTCTCACTCACGGAGAGCCTGTAAATGTCAGTGTATCAAGATATTTTGTTCTCCATGCTGACGCGTCAGAGATCAAGCCGGGGAGGGCCTCTTTTCTCTGAAATAATTTATGCAAGTGTCTGTTAGTGCTGGTGGAGTGGGTTAGTAGGAGTGGCTGAGCTGAAGAGCTGGCAGTTTGTTTTGCATGAATCGCGGACTCGAAGTTGGTGGTTGCACCTCCGATATTTCCTGTGAGCCGCATAGACAGAGCCGTGCCGAGGCGAGGGCGGAGGAGGCGAGGAGAGGGATGGCAGAGAACAGCTCCGAGACAAGCGGCTCCGTTCACCGGAGATGTTTGGCCCATTCTTCGGCAGAGCGAAACGTTTCAGCTGGGGTCGGGGCTTCAAAATGGATTCGACTAAATGTCGGGGGGACCTATTTTTTAACTACGAGACAGACGCTGTGTCGAGACCCAAAATCATTTCTGTACAGACTGAGCCAAGCTGACCCCGAGCTCGACTCTGACAAGGTAAATGCTAAGCTAGCGGAGCTAGCACTCTAGTTATGAGCAGTTTCCTAACTTAAGTTATTTTCTACTGAATATGCTTATATTTACTAGCGACATCGGGATGACTAATAACCGCACATATCATCTTGTTTATTCAGATCTGCGGCATTGTGAAAATCAGTGTTTATCTAGATTTGGTGTTAACTCAAATTTTTGTGGCTCGCTAGCATTAGCCCGCTAAGCTAGCTAGATTCCGACAGTCAACCTATGACATACGATCTTGCTGCTAGCTTGTGTGCATCTCTTTGTTGTATCATTTAACACAATAAGTTATCAGATATTGCGGATATACCGCCATGCTGTTGAAGGTGTGGGACAGTACAGTGTTCTTTTTTGTTTTTTTAAATATATAGGCTTCGCAGTGAATCTATTAAGTCGCCACAGTAGTTGGAAACTTTTTCCCCATCTGAGGCCGTTGCATTACGCTGCACTCAGCGAGGTGTCAGATGTCAAACAGTAACCGTTTACAGCAAGCTATTTTTTTGTTTATTTTTTTTTTTAAACCTAATCAGTTTTCAGTACTAAAAAAACAAATACTTTTATCCTGGTTGTATATAAATTGGTGTAACTGCAGCAGTAAGTTTTAAATCGACTTGGCTGTAGTCTGATGTTCATATAATATTCGAAATTTATTGTAGTGATGGATTGACGTGTTTTGAATTTACTGCACACCTGTGTCGCATTTCTAGCCTTTCAGTGATTTTTTTCTTTTCTTTTTCCTCTACGTCTCTTGAGGTTTATCTGCTTCTCAGCTTTGTTTGCTCTGCAGTAGTCTGCCTCTGTACACTTGGTGAAGCTCCCCTAATTAGTACATAAGTCATTGTCAGGTGGGGTGCGGTGCTGCTGACAACTGGGATGAAGTCACTTATCTCCCTGGATGACCCCAGTGCTCCAGAAGCCGGCTGTTGGTCCATCTGCCCACTTATAACAGTAGTGCATGTCTGTTTAAAGGCTCCCCAGCACTATCAACCACAATGTATTACTGTCCACATACATGGTGTATTGTGCTCTGTTTTTCAGTGTTCATTTTACAGCTCCATTGTTCACTGTTTTCATCAACTGAGACATTTTAAGCTTCGCCCCTGCCCCCCCCCTTTATGCTAAGCTGAGACCATGGCTCATCTCGTATTTTCATGCAAATATCTTGATCTCTGAATAATCAGCTTGCTTTTTTGGTCTGTATGCCCCATTAGCAACAAATCGGTCCATCCCAAGCCATCGTCTTAAGTAAGTGTGTATCGCACTCTTGAGCCGTCTTTGGACCTCTCTCCTTGCAGTCTATCTAGTTTAAGGTAGTTCCCACTGCAGGGCAGATTATGCCTAGGTATTACTTCACTTGCCACTGTG
>VURO01013192.1:55789-102292 GCA_015108175.1 Pelvicachromis taeniatus
ATTTAAGGGCCTTTTTTTTTTTTTTTTTTTATACAATTTTTTTTTTTTTTTTCCCCCCCCCCCCCACGTCTTCTTGTGTGTATCATGTGAGTGAACGTCATCTCTAGTCGGTTCTCATCTCAAAGTCATTATGAGGATTTTCTGTGAAGGTCCCCCTAATGAAAAAGGCCAGACTACTTTTTTTTTCTAGAGGCACAAAAATTGCATTTTTTTTTTGGAAAAGTTGAATGTATAAATCTTTTTATATCCTGTTACTTTAGTCATAGCTTCTCACACGCATTAAAAGTTCACTGGCAAGCACAAGAGTTTTGTTCCTGCTAAACTTTATCAATAAAGTTAGCTCTTGAATATGGAAAAGACGCACAATGCAGTCACGCTCCAGCACCTTTCTCAGAAGGGTTTAAACAGTGTGGGATCCAAAGACAAGGTTATTGTTGTAATGTTTATTATGGGAGAGTCTGTGCCTCGACTCTGCTCAGGCGCTAAAACCTCAGGTTGGATAGAAATATCGGACCTTGAGCTGTGCTGGTAAGCGGAGTGAAATTCTGCTCGTTTTCATAAACAATGTAGCTGCTAATATTAAAAAAAAAAACAACTCTTCCTTTGTTTAATAAGAGCATGTATCTAGTTAAGGCTCCTAAAGAAAACTAGAAGGGAAGAAATAGCTGCTTTTCTTTTTTTGCTTACCATGCAGCACAAGATTTATTATGAACTCAAGATTGCATCAAATACTTTTATTACAAGCTTTGATGTATGTGTTAAAGTTGTAGTATTACAGAATTTTTTTTATGTATTTTGTTGCCAGTGCAAATATTTAAATTAAAGCAGCCTTTAAATTTTTTCATGAATATGTAATGAGGAATTGAGGATAGTTGTTTTCAGGAAGTCCAACAAAAGGAAAATTTTAATTTATTTATTTAAATGTTGGTGCTGGAGTTGGAAACTTGTTTAACTCCTGCACCCACATTTCCAACTCCCCATAAAGTTTTCTACAGTCACCTGTATGTATCATGCACAAGTTCTTCCCAACATATCATAAGGTATATGGACCTTCCAATATTGGAGAAATACTTCAACAATTAGACAATCTCCTTATGAGCAAGTACTTGGCAACAGTAGGAAGGAAGAAAGAGGAAAAACAGAAGCATGGAGAGGAGTTCATGATGTGAACTAATGACATGTAAACTGATGAAGAGAGGTAAGTGGAGACAAAATGCTCGGTACCGCAAGGAAAATTATCTGCCTGAGCCAGTAGTTTCATAACTGAGGGATGCTTCAGAGTCTCCTAATCCATATTTAGCTATAGATAATACTCTATTTTTTAGTTTGTTTTTTGCAATGAAAGAAAACAACACATTGAAATTCACATGCCGTATATCTTCCAATAGTAGCCCCGGCATTTATTCAAATGATTTACTGCAAGAGGGCGGTAGCCCAGATGGTATGAAAAGAGTAGTAGCGTACGGAAAAGGCGGTGGGTCATTGGAGATCGGCGTTTACAGACCGGCACTTAAAGGAGACCGGCTACTATTGGAGACCGGCGTCTATTTGTCGTCACGTTTTCAAACCTGGCGTGTATTAGAAATGGGCGCCAATAAGAGACAGGGCACTACTAGAAGATATACGGTAATTCAGAAAAAACAGTTTGCAAAGAGTATTATATGGGACGTTCCATTCAGTCTGACATTTAATAGAAGCATCATGAAAACTGTCTCTCAGCTTTAGATTGACATTACTTTCCAGATGTTTTCAGTACTTTTAAGAGTTGCTTCCTGCCCTCAAACAGAAGGATGCTAGCTGCCATGGCAGAATTCAAGCTGTTCACATCAGGAACAACAGGAATAAAGAGCCTGTGGCCGTCAGTTTTCTCTGCCAACAGGACTGCTTCTAGGCTCAAACCATGTGTCTCGCCACCTATCACAACAGCAGTTGGGCTTTGAGCCCAACTGTCATAGTACAGCTTGGTGTCCACTCTGGGGAGTGACAGTCCCTCATCCTCAGAGTCCAAATCAGAATCAGAATCCTCGTAGTCCATGTTTTTGCGGTTGGGCCTTGTGCTGACCCAGCCGTAATCTCCAGCTTTGGAGGGCTTGTGAGACATGTTAACTTCTGCTTCTCTACTTCTATCAGGGCTGCCACTGCTGTCAGCCACATGGACAGTCACAGGTTTAGGGAGATGACTTTCAACATTATCCCAGTCAAGGCTGGGATGGATGGGAAGGCGGAAATGGGCACCCATTGCTGCACGGAGAACTTTAGGCTCCCAAACATCCACACAACCTGTTTGAAAAAAAATTTAAACATTACCAAAATTCAAAGGAAGGTTTCACAGGATCATTAACTTGATCTCTAATCATTACTGTAAACCTACCCTTTGTGAGGAGGACATTATGACAGCCAGCAGCAGCAGCGCATCGCAGCATAGTCCCAAGATTACCAGGATCCCGGACATTATCACATATCAGAGACAAAGGCACTGAGTGACCTTTGCTTGCAAAGTTTAACCGTGATGGAGCTGGGCGAGAAAATATCGCTGCAGAAGAAGAGGTAACAGTCAGAAATAATTCAGATATCAGTGCTTCATTATGAGCCAAAAAAGAAAATCTGACCCTTACCGATCACCCCTTGTGGGGCTACAACATCAGACCAGAGCTTGATCTCCTCAAACTTGACTTTGACTAGTGTGGCCCTTCTCAGCTTATCTAAGGGCAGCTCTCTGAGTCGATCCACTGTGCTGAAGAACACAGTCTGTGGTTTAGCACCAGCATCCAGGGCGTCACAGATCAAACGCCTGCCTTCAAGAAGGATTTTACCCTGGTGGTCCCGAAATGTCCTGGAACAAGCCACACTCACCAACCTCCTAGAGCGGAGACATGTGGAGCGAGAAGGCAGCGTGAAAGTTATCTTACTATCAAAATGTGTTTTTATTCTACATAAGGCCAAAATGTGGCAACTCTGTCAAACAAGAACAATGGCTTGAAAAAGATTGATATAACTTTATTAATCTCTCAGGTAGGTTCCTCCAGGAAATTCAGTAATTCAGAAGCTTGTTACTTAACAGTATATTGATTAATACATTACATTTACAAGAACAACAAACAAAGAAACAAACCCAAATAATAAACAGCCCACTTTAGTGAAGCCCGCCATTGGATCAGAACCACGTTTTATTGTGATGCAATGACAGTTAGCAAATTGGGGACTATACAGACATTTAATTTTCATGTTCCTAAACTTCATGTTTTTTTTTCCTATTATATGCTTCTTTCTATTTCTATGTCATTGTATTCTGATTAGGTCTGGGAAGAATCATTTGGGGAATTACTTCAGAAGGATGAGGACAGCTATAAAATCTGTGTCTACCTTGGGACAACTTATTGATGGAGGGGCACATGTACCTGGGTGTCCTGACATACATACATACTGGAGTTCTTGACGTTCTCATAAATTTACACAGTTCCTCTCTTGGCACCCTATCATATGCTTTCTCTAGATCCACAAAGCTACTGTGTGACTCTTTCTGACCATCTCCATCAGTTCTGTCAAAGCAAACATCACATCTGAACTGCTCTCTCTGCGCGTGAAAGAATCTTGGTGCTCACTGACCATCACCTCTCTCCTTAAACAAGTTTCAACAACTCTTTCCCATATCATTATGCTTTCAATGTTTTTTTCTGTATGCCAGGGTCCATGACCTCCGACTGAATCACCCCTACTGCTGCCCTCACTCGGTGACACTTACGCCAATCTTTTATCTCCAGGAGAAGCCCTCTCATAGCGCAGTCCGTCCACTTCATTCTTTGGCACAGTAAAAACATGTTTCGTGGCTGACTGCGCATCAGTCCTCGTCCTGACACAGTTTCTCTCTTCGTAATGCTCTGTTGGTGCAGACGTGATTCTTCCTCTGGTTTCCCTCTGGATGTTCGACTCGCCTGACAGAACCTGAGGCGCCTTTATAACTTTGCCCGTCTCGTTTTCAGGAAACAACACTCTGACAGGTTTCCTCCTCAGTCCGCGTACATACCGTTTTGCTTCCACGGTGACACTGCTCCTGGTTGTTAGGAAAGCATGTCGTTCTATCATGGAAACTAGGCAGATCACGCTTCTTGTGTACGCTGCCATGTTTGCCTGCTTTCTTCTTCTCTCGTCTGTCAGAATGTTTCAGAAACAAAAGCTAACCCGCCTAGCGCCACCAGCTTTTAATAGTTGACATTGCATTTACAAATTAAAAATAAAACAAATACATTTGGTGGCGTTATTAATGTCATTCTTTAATAACATTATAATATGTCACTCATTGCTAAACTCGAGCTATAGTGGAAATTTTTAAACATTTATTGACGCTTCAAACTTGACTCTTGAATATAATCTCGCGAGAAAACAATGACATGTTGGACAAACCATTAACCTGAGTAGTTAGGGGGGAAATCTGACATATTGGGCAAACCATTAACCTGAGTAGTTGGGGGGGAATCGTGAGTTTTATACATTTCACTTTAACGTAAAGTCGCCCTCCTTTTATTTAATACTAGAGCAGCACTAATAATAAGGACGGGCAATGTAACACATTATCCAGCGATTTTGTTGTTTTGTAGTTTTACTTGTAAATATCCGTTATGTGTTCATTGGTGATTACCAGTCGAACGCAGCAAAATCGATACGACCACCGGTAGCACGGCTGTCAACAAACATGGCTTTGAGACGAGCGCTGCATTTTGTTTTCAAAGTTGGTGACAGGGCCAAAACTGCCACCTTTTACAGAGATGTGCTGGGCATGAAGGTACGTTTTCTGAGCTGCATTTAAAGGTAGGATTGGACCGAAGCCGCGCAGTAGACTAGCAGCTTTTGCTGATGTCGGATAATTTCAGGGTTGCACAACCTGAGCAACTTTCCTTAGTTGTCATTGTATAAGGAAGTGGGCATCACTGAATTGTAATTTTCTTACTACTTGTTTTTCATTTCAGATTTTAAGACATGAAGAGTTTGAGGAAGGCTGCAAAGCAACTTGTAATGGGTAAATAAGACACTCCAATTAAACCTTGAGCTCAGTATAACGCTAAGTAAAAGTCTTGTGGGGAAAAGGGTATTTGCCACCTTCCTGTTACACTTTCATGTTTCAGATCATCAAACAAATCAGGTCCTAATGGAAACATGTATTGCCCCCTAAACCTAATAACTGGTTATGCCACATTTGGCAGCACGAACTGCAATCAAGCGTTTGAGATAACGGTCAGTCTTTGAGTCTTTGACGTCAATGTGGAGGAAATCTGACCAACTTTTCTTTGCTGAATTGTTTTAATTCAGCCGCAATGGATGGTTTTCCAACATGGAAAAAAGAGTTTAAGGTTAAATTTACGTCTGGACTTTGGTGAGGGCATTGTAAACCCTCCTCTCTCTCTCGCTCTCTCTCCCTCTCTCCCTTTTTTGAGCCATTCAGAGGTAGACTTGCGACTTGCTGGCTTTTTTTGGTTTATTTCTTATTGTTGATTCATGAACACTGACCTTAACTGAGGTGAGTGAAACGTGCAGTTCTTCAAATGTTGTTCTGGATTCTTTTATTACTGGATAAGTTGTTAATGCACTCCCGGTGGAATTTTGGTAGGCTGGCCACTCCTGGGAAGGTTCACAACTGTTTAAGGTTTGCTCCATTTGTGGGTAATGGCTCTCACCTTGATTTACTGCAGTCCCACATCCTTAGAAATGGCCTTGTAGCGCTTTCTAGACTGATAGTTTAGTTAGTGACTAACACCATCAGTGACTTTTTTTTTCAAATTAGATTTGATAAAACTTTATTTATCCTGATTAAATTCATGATTTAAATGTGTTTCTTTAGATCATGGCATGATGTGTTCCTTTTTGATACCCATACAGGCCCTATGATGGGAAATGGAGCAAGACAATGGTTGGCTTTGGTCCAGAGGATGACCATTTTGTTGCTGAACTGACGTACAACTATGGTGTGGGAGAATATAAACTGGGCAATGACTTTTTGGTGGGTGAGAGTTTGTTTCAGATTGCATGCCGGAAAAGATTGTCTTGTTATTCAGTGTACAGTGGCAGTAATGGGATAATTGTATGTGTGTTTTCATGTTAGGGGCTCACTTTGCAGTCGAGCCAAGCTGTAAGCAATGCTAAACGTCTTGGGTGGCCTCTCACTGAGGTGGGAGAGGCTCTGTATCTGACTCAGGCTCCTGGAGGCTATCCTTTCTACCTGATGGACAAAGAGCAACCTCCTAATGGTGAGTGTCACACAAGTCATATCTGCCTGCTCCTTCAGCTTCTTCTCCGGCTTCTTTCTCCTTATCTTGGGTTTCTAACAGGCTAGATGCAACAAAGGCATATTGCTTCCCTCCTCGGGTACTTCACAAACCTCCATCAAGGCTCAAATCCTTACATACAGTCTGGTATGGTGCACAATCTTAAATACATATTTTGTAACTTCATAGTGATCAGAGTTCATTATTGACTGTAGAGAAAAGGCTGTAATGTCCATTCTTGAAAGAGCATAGAGTTTCTCTCCATAACATAGTTGGAGCGATCTATCAAAACCTGCTTAACAGTTTCCATCTCCTCACATGTGCCACATATGGATGCTTCCTCACTAGTGACAGCTGTTAAATCTGTCTCTGATCCTGTATGAAAAAAGGCAAATGAACATTGACCTGGAATCAAAATAATCAGAATCTAAATACGTTTTTAATCCAGAAATTAAACTCCTAAGCAGGTGCTGGGTAAGAAGTTTAAGGAGCCCCAGATGTCTTAAGTATAGAGAAGAGCAGAAATGAGCAACACAAGCTATCACTATGTAATGCGACTCAGTTCTGAACGTTATTTTCTTTTAAGGGTTTATTTGTACACATAGCAAAAGTGAGTTTGTTAAAGCTTTACAAATATAAGAGTTGCTAATTTTCACATATCAATGCACTTATGTAAAATACATTAATTTAAAATTCCATATTTAGGCTGCATAACCACATCCTCCTGAGAACCGAGGAAAAAAAGAATCTTCCCATTGAACTTGTGATTTTCTGCCTCTTTGGCGCTGAAGCCACCCAAAGACATGAAATATCAATGGAAATTCATACATCAGGGCTTAGTAGGGTAGGTAAAATACATCAGAAGATATAGACCAAAACAAATGCCCATTACAGAGGACTTAATGAATAGGCTGGTTCTCAAGAGTGTGTGTGTAAAAAAATATGACGAGATGACACACAAGTGTGTTGTGTTCACATGACTTACTACACTACAATTGTATAGCTTCCAGTATTGGTGTTGTTAGAATTTTGTTGCTAGTCACCAGGCGAGATAGCATGTGTTGTCCACTAATCATAAGATCGGTGGTTTGATCCCCAGCTCTTCTACTCTGCATGTATCCTTAGGGCAAGATAATGAACCCTGAGTTGTCCCGATACATCCATCAGTGTGTGTGTGTGTGTGTGTGTGTGTTAATGTTGGGTTAAAAAAGACAATTTTATGAATATGTGTGTGTGTGGGTGAATGTAGCTTTCAGTAAGAAAGTGCTGTAAGTGCTCAAGTAGAGTAGAAAAGGACTATAGAAGTACCAGTCTGTTAACTTGTTGACCACTTCTGTAATCTGTTCCCAGACCCTGTGCAGAAGGTTTGTCTCGGGGTGTCAGACCTCCAAAGATCGACCCATTACTGGTCCACACTCTTGGGGATGAAAGTGATGGACAAAAATGAGGAAAAGAAGACGGTGCTGATGGGATTTGCAGACAGTCAAGTGAGTCAAAGAAATTAAACGCAAACCCTAAGACACGTTTAAAATAGTTATATTGTTGAGGTTTGAATTGTATGTTTTGCGGTTTATGTTGATACCTGAGTAATGTGTGTCAATTTTTTTTGTAGTGTAAGCTGGAGCTTCGTGACATTGGAGGGAAGGTTGACCATGGAACAGCTTTTGGGAGAATAGCGTTTTCATGCCCGCGGGAACAAGTACATTTTTATTTTCTAAATAGCTAATGTAAACTCACAGATAAATGATTTCTAACAACATTTTAATAAGATATTATTACGTTCCTCAGCTGCCGGATATTGAAGCCTTGATGAAAAAGGAAAATCAGAAAATTCTCACCCCATTAGTCAGCTTGGACACTCCTGGAAAAGCTACAGTAGAAGTGGTTATTTTGGCTGACCCTGTAAGCGTGTTCCCAAAATAATGCTGCAGTCATGTCAAATTCATTGAGTTACCAATATTAAACGTAAAACGTTTGCTTTAGGATGGCCATGAGATTTGTTTTGTGGGAGATGAGGCCTTTAGGCAGCTTTCCATGGTGGATCCCAAAGGAAATGAATTCCTTGATAAGGTTGGTGTTACTATAACACATAGCCCTCAAATGCTTATCCAGCATGTGTCGAATATTCACTGTGTTCACGCTTGTCATCCTTTTAACACGTTTCAGGCTATGGCTGAAGATAAAAGTGATGAATGGTTTGCCAAACACAACAAACAGAAGACTGCTGCATGAGATGGAGGAGCTGACCCGTCAGTTTTCACCAGTTAATGACGATGAGATGTCGCACAACGCACCTGTAGCACAGATCTGCCTTAGGCTGGAAGTGTACGATTAATTTTGTTTTATGTAAAATTGTGCACTGAGATGATGTAATGGACCATTTGTGATGGATTTTTTTTCCCAATAAATATTCTTCGTAAAAGCAAGACTCAGTGATGGGCAAAAAAGATCAAGTCAAGTCAGTTTTATATATATATAAAAGACATTTCAATGTCATCTGAAGTGTTTTACAGGCAAATTCATTTGCAATCCAGGTCTCAAGAATCCAATTATAAACATGCATCTCACACAAACAGTGGGAATAAAAGCAATGAAATTCTAACAAAAGAGACCTAATTGTTGGACAGATTACTATGCGTGGTGGCAAACTATCCAAGAACCTAGACCTTTAATTTTAGATGAAAAGGACACTGAGAGAAGTTAGTAAAATATGACATATCCAATAAAGAGCCACAAAAATGAGGCACCACAGATATGTACAAAGACTGCAAAGACTTAAAACGGATACAAAGATGCAAAAATGACCAAATCACATATGCACGGTCTGTGGTTTTCTCTTTCAGTTCTGTTGTTTGTGCAAATGAACCTGTTGTTTTATATTCCATCCATGTCTACCTTTATTTAGAAAATGTGCAATGCAGCATAATAGAAAATAAAGGTTTTACATGTATAATTAAAGAGAATTTGACTAATTTTGTGTGTTCTTCCTCATTAGTTGATGCATTATGTACATATGCAACCAATTAAATGACCAAAAGGCTGGCAGGTGCAGGCATGTTACCTGAGAATGTAGAAATACATTTTTTTCTGAGGGGGTTTCGGTGCGAGTCTAAAATTTGTGTGCACAATGGTAATAAATTGTTTAGTTGGTCTTTGTAAAACTGATGTCTGACTGGGATGAAGGTTGTGCATTTTATTTTCTTGCTTGTTTATGAATTAGTTTAAAGTTGATGTGAACCGTTTAATAATGTGTGACTGTTTAGTTAAAGATTAATACTTGCTTAGACAGCGTTACTGGCCGATCCCCAGCTCCGCTCCCACCACCGCTCAACCGAGCTGCCAGCTGAGCAGGGCGGACCGGGAGAACACTGTTTACTAAGCTCTGAGTCAACTGTCACATGAAGCTGCTCTGTCTGCAGCGTTATGCGTCGCTGCGACAACCCGGTGTTGTGAATATGTCAGGGTAGGTGAGTTTTGTAAGAGGGTGAAGCCAAAAAAAGAGCAAAGACGACCAGCAGACACAAAAAAAAGAGTGCCAACTGGCAGTTCCGCTAAGTTAGCTGTAGCGTTAGCATGCTACAGTGCTAGCCCAGATTTGCTTGAGATTTTTGGATGACGCGGCGGCGAATTTCGTTAACTGTTTAGTGCTGGGTTTCTTTGGGCTAACGCTGCCGCTGCTGCTTGACTGTGAGTGTTTCTCACTGGCGGCTAGGTAACGGGAAGCAAGTTTAGGTAGCGGCTTGTATTTTTACACTGTTAGCTGAGCGATAAAGTTTAGCTAGGCGCTGTTTCGTGGTCGGTTTGTAATTACACTGTAGTTAATTAGCAGTGTTAGCTCTGTGAGGCTAGCTGTTAAGGTTTTCCACAACGAACGGTTATTAACTTGTATAGGAAGTCTTGCCCCGGCGAATTACAGTTATAGCAACTGTTTGCAAGCGGTCGGTGTCACCTATCAGTAGCACCTGGATGTTGTGTTTAAGTACATCTCTTCCTCTTTGACAGCAGCTGAGAGAAGATAGGGAGCAGCCAGACTCATGTCCCGAGATTTGGGTGTGAACAACTAGAGACACAATGTCTCTCCTGCTGATATCTTTCTTTTCCATCTTTCTGCTGGCTATTGGTGTTCTATGTGCCATTTTCAGGTGAGAAATGTGTGAAAACGTCTACAGTACATGATCCTTGGCATGGTTTAAACTACAAGCACTGCTTAACAGATGTTTCCTTGCTCTCCTCATTTAAAGAAGCACATTTTCTTGCTTTTCTAGGTGGCTCATATGCACGCTGGCTGTGCGATTCTTCCAAACTGCCCTCAATGCTGATCTAAAGATTAAGTCAGTAGGACTGTTTTCTGTCCAAGGAGTCAGTATCCAGTTTCACCCCCAGCATACTTTGGTAGGACGCGTTTTTGTTTACATGACATTTATGTAGTCAACTCATGCTAAGCAACAACTCCCATGTCAGGGGTTTACTTCTGACTGAGTTTGTGTACTTTACCATCTATTAAATGTACTTTTTATCTCGCTGTAATTCTGTCAATGGCAGGAAATTGACAGGATATGGATTTCAAGTAAACTTCTAAACCAGGATTTACCGTAAGTAGTTTAATGTGTTGCCCAGATAGTTTGAGGTCAAACAATTAGCAGCAAATAATAACACAAGTCGTGTTTCAGGCGATACCTGGCATTGTGTGTTGGAGAAACCAGAGTCAGGTTTGACTTGCAAGCACCACTGAAACTTTTGGTGAAGCAGAGCCATGGAAAAAAGTCGGCAAAGATTTCTGTCAGCCCCAAAACGCTTCGATTCTTGTCACAAGTATGAAGCTTGCAAGTTAACATTTCTTTTTATGTTCATTTGTACACAGTAACTCACTTCCTGTTTTGTATTTCCAGCTGCTCTCATTCCACATCAGCTCCATCAACGTGATGGTACTAAACCTAGCACTGTCAGAGTCTCTATGGCACATGACTATTGCAGGTATCACCTTGTTACTTGACCACCAGAGTAAAAGGTATTATTTATTTTGGTTTATAACTGATCTGACTGAATTAATAGTCTGTATTAATTGTCCAAAAAATAAAATCATGTTCAAATATTTCTTCACAGGTTGGCATGGGACTTCTCGGTTGGACAGCTAAGCAGTAAAGTGCTCAAAAGCAGTGAACTGGTGAGTGGAGTAACTGTCACTGAAATAGAAACGGGTGGTTGAATGTTTGTAAATGATGTGCTCGCCATTTTAGGACATATGTTTGGCTGAAGTGGCACTTAGCCTGTTGCTATCTGGAGATGTGAGGCTACCAGAGATGAAGCCAGGTTGTCTGTCCCTGAATGTGAGGACTCTAATGGCAGAGCTGCATGAGGGGCTATTCCTCAGTCAACTCCAGCTGGCAGCAGTTTCCCACGAAGAGAAAGATCATGGTGCGTTTGGTGAGTGATGTTTGACCTCTAAATGGAGGCAATGATTTGTAAGTCTTAATGTTTATCCACCACATTCATTTACATTCCTTCTTTTCTCCAAATTGTAATCTATAGTACTGTGCAAAAGTCTTGAGCCATCTCTCATTTCTTTATATGTTGCTGAGTTAGACTTTGTTGTAATTTTTCAAAGTGGTCTTGAGCAGTACTTCTCCAGGCTATCTGAAAGTCTTTTTTTTTAAAATGTAATGGACATTGGCGGCTTGTTCCCTCATTTTCAGTCCAGTCGTTGTACATATCAATTTTCAGAGGAATGTTTTTTTGCTGTTAAGGCCCTTAACATTGATCATTCAAGCCTTTAAAAAAAGGATCAAACAGTGTTGTGTCTACACATAGCAGACAGCTTAGCAAAGAACCAGTTTTAAATTGTATCTTTAGGCACTTTATTTGTTCCTTTTTTTATTAAGTCTACAAAAAATGCCAAAGATTAAACAGTTTGGCAAACTACCTACAACTGATGAACAGTCTGGACAGACAGGCATATCCCTGTCTCTCCAGACCTTTACAGTATAGAAGCAGTGTGGGATCATCTTGACAGAGAACAAAACACAAAACAGCCAGCGTCCAAAGAAGAGTGTTGAGTGTCCTTCAAGAGGCCTGCAGAAATATTTCTGATGACTACTGAAGGAAATTTCAAGAAAGCTTCACTACGTGTTGTGAAGTTGTGTTGAAGAATAATGGTGGCTATTCCAAATATTGACCTTCAAGCTCATTACATTTGTACAAACTCTGTTTTTCCCTTATGTATTGTATTTCCACGCATTTTTTAATGTGTTTTAATAAATCACTGCACCTTTTTCTCATATAAAAAATATAAAGAAATGATGAATGACCCAAGACTTTTGCACAGTAGTTTTATCCAACCACTGCAGTTAACCTTCAGATTACTTCATTCTTTTTTTCAAGTCTAATTTGTTGTATTAATTTGCATTCATACCATCACAGATTATAAAGTTTTAATTATTTTTGACTTTTTATATTTTTATGATATATTTATTTAATTGGGGGATGAACCCTTATGAAAATCATGTTTTAAAACTGTTTATCCTGCAATTAGTATTGTTAGGCGTTAGCTGAATAAAGAACAGTGTCTTGGCTGTTGTACATCCACAGGACCTTCACTCCATGCTGCCCTACTTTTTGTTTTTCTCTGCCTTTGCATTTGATCTTTTGCGTCTTCTAAAATGCCTGGACGTTTTCCATCATCTGTGATTATTTTTAGCTGTTCTGCTAACCAACCAGAAATTGCAAACAAGGTCATATCATAGCTCTTCACTGGCCTCTGTGAGTGTTTGAAATGACCTTAATGATAAAGAAGTTTTACCAGCACAGTCAAAGTAGAACACATTTAAGTTATAGTCATTACAAAAATGGGAGAAAATGTTTGAAAAGAATTTAAAGTAAGATTATTTTTTTTACACAGGTCTGTTAGGCCATTGAATCAGATGTTAAAAAAGATTTGCAGTTAAAAACAGAACATAAACATTGCCGATACAGTTGAGGCTGGTAGTTCTGTCCATATAAATAACTGCTAACATCCTCACGAGCAAAAAAGAGGAAATGACACATAACCTTATTATGTATTTTTATAAGAAACATATTTATAGATTAGTAGAAAATAAAGCATTAAAGTTGTGGTGTTAGTGATTTAACTTTCTCAGTATCCCAGGTTGCTCTGCATTCATATTCAAAATCAGTTGCATCATTAAGAATCCACCTACATGCTAACAGTTATAATATTAAGTGTAGTCCTAAACAACATGCCTGTTACAGAATATTTAAAATCCTGTGGAATATGCACAATGTCAGAAAGTCAACATCTGCATTTTATTAAATGTTGAAGAAGTGCTCATTTTGTGTTTCTAATTATGTCATAGATTTTTAAAACTTGAGTGCCAGCTTGATATTTTTGATAATACTTTACATAACACTGTAATTTAATTACTCTAATGCTATTTCTTTTTAGAGAGTGAAAATGATGAATTTATCCAG
The DNA here is from genome assembly GCA_015108175.1 of Pelvicachromis taeniatus. NCBI lineage: Eukaryota > Metazoa > Chordata > Actinopteri > Cichliformes > Cichlidae > Pelvicachromis > Pelvicachromis taeniatus. The sequence continues at coordinate 69,511 of VURO01013192.1, forward strand.
ACTGAGACTGTGGAACGCTTTCATCAGCTGATTCCCCACAAGGTCAATGTGGAATTTGATAACACAAACATAACCCTGTCGATGCACAGCCAGAAACGGTGAGTCACCGTTTTTAAATCTAGCTGCGTATATACTATGATCACAGTTTTGCATCAGTTTACTCTTTTAAGTGATCTGTTGTTTAAGATATTTTATGACCCTATTTTCTTACCTGTACAGACACCTGAACTGGACTCTGAAGTCTTTAAAGGTCTGCTACGGACGTGACAACGAGCAGCTTCCTCTTAAAAGCTTCACTCCTGAGCTGAGCTTTCCCCAGAGCAGCTTGGAGCTCCTTCTCGAGGGTAAGTGGACAGCTGGGTGCCAGACTTATTGCAGAGAGAGTTGGAAGGAGGAAAAAAATCATGAATAACACACTCTTCTTTTTTTTTTTTTTCTGCTGGCAGATGGACTTCTGCTGTCTCAAAGTAGGCAAAGAATTCTTTGTGTGAACACAATCAAGACAACCCTGCAGGTGAGGGAAATGCTTTAAGGCCACATTGCATGGTTTTGTAAATCAGTTACTCAGACTTTCTCCCTCTTGTCTCTGTGAATTTAGGTTACATCAATTGACATCTCAGGGTCAGTTGTAGTCAACACTTGCATCATTCACTACCGTCACCAGGAGTTCTCCCATTGGCTAAATCTATTTCCATGGGAACAGCTATTCCACAGGAAGGAAGCACACAGAAAAAGGCAAGTTGTAAAAGAGTTGTAAAAGTAAAACTCACAAAGTTAGATTGCTGGATTTAGACATATCTGCAATTAAAATCTTCTTAACACCTTTCATCATCTTCTCTTCATTATTCCTGTTTGTGCATCACTCATTCTCTATTGTTTTTGTCCATTACCTTACCTTGTGCGGTGTAGTCCATTAGATTATTTGCCCACCCTCCTTTTCCTCAGGCGCCTCCCTCACCTGGATGCTCCCGTGATGATCACCACCTCTGTGTCCAACGTCAATGTGTCTGTTCAGTTGGGAGACACAACACCTTTCGCTCTGGGCTTCCTCTCTGCTAATGGAGGTACTTGTTGCACATATAGTCATGTAAAGAGTGCATTATGTTAACAAAAGTGCCAGATGCTAAACTAGTTGTATAGGAATATTTATTTTAACATGTTCTTTTTTTAAGATTTAGTCATCTACACACAAGAAACTGGAAATAATCAAAGCAGGCTTTTCCCACTATCCAGTTCATAAGGATTATTTAGCGTCTGTTTAGTCGGCAAAGTTAAGGTTTTACAGTTTTCCCATCTGCTGATTGCCAGACAGGCTTCAATGTTAATGATTCTCTTTGTAGCAGAGTCAGATGTTAAGCTCACCACCTTCATAACATCAGGGTTGTTTTGAATTATTCAAAACACAAATTGACCCTGCCACTAGGCCACAGCATCTAGGAGTTTTGTTTTTTATGAAGTTTAGTAGAGTTACAACCATTAATTTAGCTTATTGTTCCAATTAACCACTTTTTACATATTGAAGAACAGACAGAAAAATAAGTAGAAGTAAAGAAGTTTAGAAAAATAACCAGGAATTTTGTGTGACTTTACACAACCTTCAGTTATTGAGCTGAAATGCTTGTAGTTCCCATATTATGGTGGGTTAGATCATTCACCACTCCCCCTCTTTAACTAGCAGCAGTTGACATTGAGCCTTCTACCAGGACAACAAGCTGTTATGAATTACCCACACAGTGTGCAGTATTGCATGTAGATTCTGCTGTGTTAAACTCCAGCACTTCTGGGTCTAACATTTACATTCAGTGCAGCTTTCAAGCTTGCTACTCCTACAGTACTGGTCACAGTTTATTCAAACGTATACACAGCAACTACCTAATGATCACGTGTACAAGTTCACATCTGTCTTTTAAAGGGCAGTTACCTGTGAATGGTGACATATTGTAAGCTGGATGAGCTACTATGTCACTGATGTTCTGGTTTAAAGATTCACCTATAATATTGAGTTTGCACACACAAAGCCAGAAATGCAGGTATGTATGATGTTATTGATCTGAGTAAGGGCTTACTTGTTAACACATTGTGAAAAGCTTTACTTTACTTACACTTTGGTTTTACTTTATTTTAGTATGTACAAGTCCCCTCTATTCTTGAAACACATTTCCTTCTTAACTTTGTTCTGTGGGTAACTATTAGGCCAACCTCTTTCAAACATGCGAAGATTAGATAAGGTTTTTCCACAGGACCCTTTTAAATGTTACTCATTAACTTTTTCTACTTCAAGCAATGACGCTAGAAAGAGGTCTCCTTTTATTCAGAGTCACTTGAATTGAAAAAGTACAAAAGAGATGGTCTGAAAAGTGAAGCAGGTGCCTAAATGTGACTAAATGAGTTCTTTTTAATGGCCACCAGGGGACCACTTAGACAGACTTGCTTTTTGACATCAGTAAACTTTTTCCTGATGTCTTTATGGGCACATAGTTTCAGGTGATATTGAATAAAACATGAACATCATTTTGATGGTATTTATTAGAGTCGAAAGATTATCGTAGACATTCTCATTGGCTAATAATTTGTGATTCACAGTTTGTTAGCCAGTGTTCTCTGTTACAAGGTCGAACCCACATCTCCCTCTGTGTTTACAAAAAAAAATTAGCAAAACTGTGACAGTGTTTACGTCCATCTTTTATACTGTCTGTGCTTTAATTACAGTTATGTTTTTGTCTGCACGCCCTTTGTTTCTTCAGAACTGCGGCATATCCTTGACATTAAAGTTGATAACGAGAATCAAGAGTCCCAAAATGTGCACGAACGTGCCTCGCTGTCATTGGACAACTTCTGGTGGAGAGTGGGTCAGGGGTCTCATATCCAGCAGGCACCCCACCCTCCTGGTAAACATGTATGGGGAGAAGCACTAATCCTAGACTCACTCAGCCTGCAGGTAGGACTGCAAACAAACATTTGTATCATTCTATACTGATGCTTTATATTCTTTTTTTTCCCCTTTATTATTCATAGCTAAAGCTTAAATTCTTATCAGCAACCTTCTTTGAAGTGACTTGTGACAGATTGTTTTATTTTATTTTATTTTTTACAATTTAAACATGGGAAATCTTCCAATTTGTCCAACTCCACGTTATATGAGCAATGCAAAATGAGAACATGCGGTTTCAAGTTAAACTGATTTTTTTTTTTTTTTTGGTTAGTAAGATCATCATAGGATTTGTTCTTTAAACTTCTCTGCCTCCAGGGGAGTTTGAACCGACCCCACATGAAGTCGAGCAGCCAACCTCTGAGTCTGAACATTGAGTCCAGCCTGAAAGGGCTTCAAGTGGAGCTTTCTGAGACCTGTGCACTGTGTCTGTCTCGCCTGCTGTCTCTCGTGTGTTTTCCACGTCATCCAGAGTCACAGCTGCCAGATGTGACTGCATTGTCTCCTTCTAATGACGACACCATAAAACCTATCCCCTCCTCACAGCTACACCTGCTTTTTAAAGTGGACTGCTGTCTGGAGGACGTTAATGTCTTCACGCTTTCTAATGTGGCAGGTAAGGAATGAGCATGTTTAGTATAATACAGAGCTGTTTGACTGAAAAGACTGTTGCTCTACAGTTTTAATTGCAAAATTAACTTCTGTGGAGATAAAACAAATCATCACTTACAACTGATAAAGTTTTTCAGCAACCACTCTGGTAATTGAGCAGTAGTTTAAATCATATTAGGACATATGGAAGTATTTTATGTGTAAAGAAAAAGGTGTGGTGCTTTTCACAGGTAAACCACAAACACTGCAAACGTGAACTGAAACTGCTATTTTAACCCTACTATGTCTAGTTAATTTTAGAAAGAGATGTTAGCTATGCGTTAGCAATCTTCTGTAGCTATGAACAACACTTAGCGACATCATAAATTTATGCTAACATCCACTTTTGTCACATTAAATGGTTAGTTTTTCTGTTTAAAGCATATAAACATGAAGGTTTATTTACTCTACAGATTGGTTATCCCACAACACTGTAACATTTAGGAATTTTACTCTTTTTTGTTTTTCTAAATGCATATTGTCAGTTACGTCTCTTGCTTTATTAAAAAAAGAGAGAGAGAAATCTTTCCTAGTGAAGATAATATGTGGATGCTTCTTGCTCACTTGGTTGAGCGACAGTCCATGCGCTGTTGCAGAGGTCTGTCCACTCTAAACTGTCTTATCATAATAAAGGCTAAATCACACACACACACACACACACCCCCCAAGGCAGAAGATTAATACGATTAATACGGGCACACAGGGACTCAGTGGTTACCTCCACTTTCTTCTCTTCATTATTTTCTTTTTTAATTTCCTTCCATTTTTGTCTGCATTATCTCTTCTTTACTTGTTTCCTGTGTAGGAGCTGTGTCTCTGCGGATGGACACTGTCAAAGTCCTGACCTCTGCTGAGAGCTCCAAGGTGTCTCTGCAGGGAGTCGGCTTGTCTGTGATCAAGGCAGTCGCGGAAAACATGGAAGTATGTTGTCCTGCCTCGCAAACCATCAACCCTGTAGTAAAACTCACCACATTAACGTTGTGGTACCACATCACCACCCACACCATACAGGTAACCACATTTTGTTGAATTGAATTTATCTGGGCTAAATAACTTTCCATCTCAGCATGATAGCAGTGTTTATTTCAGAGTGTATTAATATATTGATTTCTTTAATTAGGTTCAATGTGAAGAGGATCTTACTGTCGAATGGACGCCACCAGACCACATGGTCCTGTATCAGCACGCGACTGAAGGTCGGGCATGTTGGTTAATGCTGTGTGGAGAGAAAGGAGAGGAAAAGCCAGTTAAACCAGTGAACACTGAAGCTGCCTCAGGTCAGAATAGAGGCCTGTGTTTGCGTGTTGAACTGGGCTGTTCTCGTTTAACTGCTCATGTTACTGATCAGAACTACATTCTGCTGCACACGGATGCACTCTCTCTCTCAAAGCAAGGCAGTTCCATGCATATGCGCTCTCCCTCACTGATCGTCAACTTTGATGGCAACAATATAGTCTCTTTTAATGGCCTAGATGTGGAGACATATGCTAAACTGACTGAAATGCAGCTGCACAGAGACACTTTCCACTTCCTCACCACTCCTCATAACCGTGTCTGGGTATTGACATGTCCTTCCTTATCTATGGAGTTCCCCTACCAGTACAATTTCTCAAACACCTTTGACAAAGCTATTAGTGTGCAGAAGTGGCTAAAAAGTCTGCATCTCTCCCAAAACCAGACCTCAGCAACCCAACGTCTGCCGCCTGACCTCATCTTCAAAATTAGCCAGTTCTCATTTGTCTTTCTGGACGATGTCTTTGAAATCAAGCTGCGAGACAACTATGAACTGATGAAGGATGAAAGTAAAGAGAGTGCAAAGCGTCTGCAGCTTCTGGATAAGAAGGTGGCAGATCTCCGCAAGCAGCATGGAGAACTTCTCCCGGCTAGAAAGATAGAAGAGCTGTATAGTTCACTGGAGAAAAAGCATATAGAGATCTACATCCAGCGCTCACGCCGCCTCTATGCAAACACACCCATGAGAAAGTCGCTGCTGACCTGGACTGTGTCAGACTTGGAACTTGTCGCCCTTGCTGATCAGTCCCTTCATGGCCCTGAGAGGGTGAGAGAACAGTTGAGGGACATTGATGGGATCAGTCCGTTCCCCAGAGATGGGCTCCCACTGGTTGTCCAATGGTGCCGTGCAGTCAAGTTTAAACTAGCTGCATTTTTGGGTAAGAGCAACTTTTTATGCCCACTTAAGGCAAAAGACAATGAGTTTTTTTCAGTTTTTTTTTTAATTGTTTTACTACTTTTGATTTGTACCAGTGAGAATTCGGGACTACCCTCGCTACCTGTTTGAGATCCGTGACTGGGAGCTGTCGGGGCGTCTGATTGGCACAGAGCAGGACGGACAGCTGAGAGGTCGGCGCAAACAGACTGTCCCACTTGGACCACCATGGGGAGATGTAACAGTCCACAGGAATATGCCACCACTCAAGTTCTACTATGACTTCAAATGTGAGTTATAAGTATAATATTTGACAGTCTCCCAAAATCCTGTCAAGGTACGTGGAGGTTTTTACTATGAAAATCCTTTGGATATGATCAATCAGTGATTTCAAAATTCAGCTGTTTAGACTAAAACTGATGAAGCAGAAAACTGAATTGAGGATAGAAATGCATGTAGCACATGCAAAACAGAACACCTCTAAAAAGAAAGTATACATGTTTGAGTATTAGATTGGATAATGTATAAGAAAAGGGTTTTAATTGCAAACTATTACGTTTTTTTGTTTTTATAAAACTACTCAGTAACTCAGGTTCAGTATTTGAGCAAAAATGAGAAAAAAAATTATCCACATTTTTTATTCATTTACATTGAATGTTTCACACTGAACTGTTGCCTGCTCTTTTTCCCCAGCTAACATCTCTCTGTACACTATTGTTTGGGGGCCGTGTTGGGACCCTGCCTGGACTTTGATTGGCCAGTCTGTTGACCTTCTTACCAAACCCACAGCTGATCCCTCGCCCCTTCTGGCCTGGTGGGACAAAAGTCGTCTCCTTCTGCATGGGCGCTGGGTCATGGACATTGATCAGGCCAATCTTCATCAGCTGGCTACAGAGGTAAAACTTTGTTTGTTTGTTTGTCTGTCTCAGTATTTGTGTTTGACAAGTTTTGACAATATCAGTTTATTTGTAAACTTTTTTGACACTTGTGCTAACAATGCTATGATAACCCTCAAACTGGTCAGGAGCCCCTGAAGGTGGGGCACACCTAGCCCAGCAAAAATATAAAGTATATTTTATAAATAAATCTAAAGTAAAGTAAGATGAATAACATATTTTTTAGGGAAAACAAAACAACTTTTCTGATGATATTACACTGCCATTTGTTTAAGTATCATTCATCTTGGATTCTTTACATTTTTTAATAAAAACTGAGGGGTGTTTTTGGCTGATATGATAGAACATGCTAGAAAATGTCTGAGAACCACTGAGCTAAGCAAAATTATTAACAGGTTAATTTATTATGATTCTTACAGGATCCCTATAATACCACAGAAAACTTGCACTGGGAGTGGAATAAGCTGAACTTTGACTGGAACCCTGGCCAGTTTGTTTTTAAAGGAGACTTGGATGTAAATGTCAGGACCGCATCAAAGTAAGTGGAAGCAATAAAAGCAGTGTTTGCAGAGAAACATTTAGTGTTAATAAGTATCTTTTTCCACACTAGGTATGATGATATCTGTTTTCTACACCTACCCAACCTGTGTATGACCCTTGATCTCCAATGGCTATGCCATGGCAATTCCCATGACCACCACGCTGTAATGCTCTGCTGTGCAGAGAACATTGCAGACGTGACCTCAGGACAGCCTCATGACTCTTACAGAGCATTTCGCTCTGAAAACCTCAACCTCTCCATCACCATGGACCTTAACCAGCATTGTGGCACAGGTTTGTCAAACTGTATTCAATCATTGTTCTATGTAAACTAAATTTACTACATTTACAAACCAGTGTTATATATCTGTTTTACTGTTGTGAGTTAAAGGTTTGTTGTTTTTGTTTTTCTTCGTAGAAACTTCCCAGCCCAGAATCCTCCTGTACAGCAGCACACTGCGCTGGATGCAAAATTTCTGGGCCACCTGGACAAGCGTATCTCGGCCAATCTGCAGAGGCAAGCTCTTCCATAGCCTCAAGCCAATTCGCAAGAAGCTTGGTCAGCACTACAAGCAGATGTCCTACACAGCTGCCTTTCCACAACTACAAGTAGGTTTTTTGGTTTTTTTTTCCAGTGTGTGTTACAGCAGCAGTCTGAGGATAAAAGTTTGCATTTTTACCATCAAATATGCCTCAGTTTGTAACTGTTCATTAAATTTGTGTTTCTCTTATATATATATATATATATAATATTTATATATTGTGTACCCTTTAGGTGCATTATTGGGCCTCCTTTGCCCAGCAGAGAGGTATCCAACTGGAGTGCAACAAAGGCCACGTCTTCACTCGGGGCACACAAAGACTTATTCCACAGGGTAAAAGCAGTTTACTTGCTGATGTGTTGGACCCCCAATATCCCATAAAGTAGTCTTCATAAGTTTATATGTGTGTGTTTTCTCAGCTGGCACTGTGATGAGGAGGCTGATCTCTGAGTGGAATGTGACTCAGATGGTTAGTGAGCTCTCACAGGTGACAGTCCACCTGATGGCCTCCACCTGGGATGAGACTGCTGACCACCAGATAAACGCTCAAGTGAAGAAGACTCACCTGCTCAGCCTGTCATCCCTTAGCTACCAGCGACAGAGCAACCGCATGGAGGAGGTAGCAGCCAGAGCATGAGGGCTGGAGTTTATATGTATTTTTCACTGCCACTGCTTGACTAATTAATGTCTTTATCTGTATCTTCTTTGTCAGGAGGTGAACACAAAGGATGAAACTAATGCCTCTTATACGCACAAATTGCGTCTGGTGGATCTACGTGCTTCCTGGACAACTACAAACAGAAACATAGCCTTTGGGCTATATGATGGCTACAAAAAGGCATCTGTACTGAAGAGAAATCTCTCCACTGAAGCTTTGAAAGGTCTGAGAATCGACACACAACTGCAGACAAAAAAGCTCAAACGCTCTCCTACCACCTACTCCCCCAGCACAGCTCCTGCCACACCAGTTGTTGCTTCTATCAACCGGTCAGAAAAAAGTCAAAACGAAGGTAAGGAAGTCACTTGACTAACAAAAAGGCAACAGTTTTAGGCTTTAAGATCTAATACTTGATTGCTTTTCTACTTATCTTTCAGGCACATTGATGCTTCAGAAGTTGATTGAGGAGACAGACAAATTTGTGGTGTTTTCAGAGGAGGATTCAGGTGTCAGCGATCAGCTGTGTGGCATTGCAGCCTGTCAGACTGATGATGTATATAACCGCAACTGGTTTATTGAGTTGGTCAACTGTCAGGTAACTGCAGTAATAACACGTTTCAATAATTTGCCGCTTTATCTTACCCATCATATGACGCTCATGTAGATTGTCACTATTTTTACTTGAAGACTAATTTGTCAAAAATGAATTAATGGATGCAGATTGATTGTCCAGTGTTTGTTTTTCAATCATCCTTTGCGTTACTCAGATGATGTTGCGTGGCACAGAGACTGCCGGCTGTGTGCTGGTGTCTGCAGCAAAGGCTCAACTGCTGCAGTGTGAGCATCACCCTGCCTGGTATAACGACACCTTGAAGCAGAAGACCACCTGGACCTGTCTGTTGGATGGCATGCAGTATTTTGCCACCATGGAGCCCAACCCATCTGAACAGGAGGACAGGCAGTTGTGGCTCGAGGTAGGCTCAGCTCTCATGGGGTCAACTAACCCAGTCATAGAATTAGGGCGAGTAATTAGAAAAATTCGATTATAAAAGATTCTCAACACAAATTCTCTGCTTCAGTGCTTTGTTTAATGCACAGCTCTGTAGCGCACCGATGTGTTAAACGATATAAACGCGAGCAAGAAATTTATTTAGGAGCAGCGTATGAATAAAAGATCTTAACAACATTAAGCCCAGGCAACCCCCTGGATATGCTAATAACACCACAGCAGCAGTGATGATGATGCTGGTCCAGTTTAACGTGGAGCTGGAGTCTATTTACCGAGACGATGAGCGCAGATTGAGTGAAAGAAAACATGTTTCTAGCATCCAAAACAGCCGCGCTGTTCCTGTACTCATTTTTCAAACCTTTACCAGGAAAAGCTAGCGTGACTCATCAATCACAGCACCTGATGAAACTCTGCTGTGAGGGAAAGCAAACTTTGCAGCTTCTCCAACCACCACTGTTTGTTTATCACAGTGAAAAATCTGCAGAAAACCTCCAGAAGTTGCATTAAGTTATGGAGATGAACTGATAACTTAGTCCGATACCAGACTGAATAAAATATACAGCTTGCTGAAGGCTGACAGCAGCCGTCCTATTTTACATGGAGATACCTGCAGCAAATGGGTGAGTTTAAAGAGGGGCATGGGTTGTACTAGACCATATTTGATTTAAGGCTGAAATAATATAAAATGTTGTATTAATTATATTACATTAATTTAATACTGCATTGGATTATTGTATATTGCATTTCATTATTTGAAAATATAAAAATAAAAGCTTTTTTCACAAGCCAATAAAATTAAAGCCCAGATTAGGTTGGACACTGAATTGTTATTAATATTAATTAATGTCTACACTATGCCAGAAGCACAAAAATGTGCCTCCTATTAATGCCAAAAAGCCTTCCAAGAAGACAGAGTAAAGGTCTTAGATTGCATATATCTTATTTTATTTTACTTTGTACTTGAGATTATTATATATTTTTTGCATTTAAGAAAACATTTTCTTCAAAAAATTTAATTTGTATTTGGTACCTACAAAAAGTTAAAGGGTTTAGCGGTTGTTGTTTTGTTTTGTTTTGTGTGACAGATGTTGACTGCAGTTAAACTTTAAAACATTGCCATTTCTAAATGAAAACCAATGACAACTCATTCTGAGTGCCATGAAGTTGAACTGTTATGACACTGTATTTAAAAAAATGAAACGAGTAACTAAGTAGCTGCTTCATTTTAAATTATTTCAGTTGTTTTTCCAGCAAAATAGTGAAAAATTAACAAAGAGCAATATTTGCTGACTGTATAAAGAAAATTGAAAGGCTCATATTGACATATTTGATGTTTAATGGACTAAACTTTTTAAACATACAAAATTTACAATAACTGTCTGTTGTTGTTGTGGTGGTGGTGTTTTTGTATTTTTTTTTTAACTAAACAGCTTTATCATCTCTGAGTTTTCTATTTTTTTTTAGGTGAAAAACATTGAAGAGCACCGGCAGCGTAACCTGGACTCTGTGCTGGAGCTGATGGAGAGTGGCCAGGCTGTAGGAGGAATGGTTAGCACCACAACAGGTGTGGCACCATTTTCACAAGATTGTCTCCCTCACCATAACATCTGACTTTTACTGCAGGACAATGAACACATAGTCGCACAGCTGTAAAAAAAAAAAAACATGACTGAGTGTATGATGATTTATACACTGAGAAAGACCTTTCAATTGTCAAGTCTTTTGGCATATTTATATTTTTGTTCACAGCTTAAAAGTGATTTGGAGTTATTGACTGATTGATTTACACGTTGTTTGATCTTTGATTGCAGATTGGAACCAGCCCGCACAGGTGAACGAGTCTCAGCAGGTTCAGCGTATCATCTCACGCTGTAGCTGCCGGATGCACTACATTAGTTACAGTCATGACATCAACCCAGAGCTGGCCACTCAAATTAAACCTCCAGAGCTGAGGAACAGCCACGAGAAGGAAGACCTGCTGAAGAAACAGGCTGGTATGTTTGACCACCAACAGTCCACATATCTTTAATCATGAGTGCTAATTTTCTGATAAGCGAGTGAGTTTTCAGTTTACTTTTTTTTGTTTTTTTTCAGGTGCTGTGGACACTTTCACTCTCATTCATCATGATCTTGAGATATCCACTAACCCAGTTCAGTATGCTATGATTCTGGACATTGTCAACAACCTGCTCTTACACGTAGAGCCCAGACGCAAGGTGGGCTAGAGACGCAACAGCTAGCTCTTAGTTCTCATGCCCTAATAAACATTTCAGCTTTTGCTGACTTGTTTCTATCTTCTGTGTTTTGTGTGGGGTTTCTGTAGGAGCACAGTGAGAAAAAGCAGCGAGTGCGTTTCCAGCTGGAGATTTCCAGTAACCCCGAGGAGCAGCGCAGCAGCATCTTGCATCTTCAGGAAGCCGTTAGGCAACACCTTGCTCAAATTAGACGCCTTGAAAAACAGATTTATTCAAACATCAGGGTAAGCCCGTTAGAGTCAAACAGTAAACTTGAATTGTTACCTTGTGTGCTGTGAAGGTTTTGGGGGGTTTTTTGTATAGAATATTACGTTAGTAAAATAGTTGTTATTTTTAAGTTTAAAAATAAAAACTATCTGGGGCTGTGGAACTCCTAATCATCTCTTCTTAACCCATTCAAATTTAAAGCACACCTCAATATCTAAATAAATCGAACACTGGATTTTTATAGCAGCTTGCACCACATTGGACAGCATTATTGGGTGCAGTGCCTGGGTCTTTTAAGTCAAGGAAACACTTTGTTTCTTCTTCATCTTGCAGGCGCAATCCGAGGAACTGGGTTGCGATGAACTGATGGAGATTAACGCACGACTGCAGCACCAGCTGAACCAGGAGAAGAATGACATGCAGATGAAGAGTGAAGAGCTCAACATTCTCATCAGGTCTTATGTCAGCATTGATTTGCATCCAGCGGAGAGCAAAGATGGCAAAAATGAAAAAATACAAACCCAAACATTTATCTGTTTTTCAGATGTTTTAAGGATTTCCAGCTGCAGCGGGCAAATAAGCTGGAGTTACGTAAACCTCCCGAAGATGTGAGTGTAGTGAGGAGAACAGAGATCTACTTTGCACAGGCCCGCTGGTGTTTGACAGAAGAGGACGGACAGCTTGGTATCGCTGAGCTGGAGCTGCAGAGATTCATGTACAGCAAGGTGAGCAGATGCTGATAATCTATCCAGAGTTTGGAGACAATCCATCTGCCTTTTACCATAACCCACAAATTCACGGTCTTTAGTTCCTTACTGCATTTTAAAAACTGGATAAGAGGATAACAGATGTTATTTGATATTATCCTGCTGATGAGATCACTTAATGATGACCACTTTGAAAAATGTCTCCCTCCAGCTGAACAAGTCTGATGATACAGCAGAGCATCTTTTGGAGCTTGGGTGGTTCACAATGAACAACCTGCTACCGAACGCATCATACAAGGTAAATAACTTTATCAGAATATTCAGATTTGGCTGATTAGCTTATTTTCACTTGTTTTATGTTTATTTTCTTTGCTTTTTGATTGCTAATGCTTTAAGACTAGCCAGTCCTCTCTTCTACAAACCACTTTGCATTGTGACCCTCTCACTTTACAACCAAGCACAATGTGACATAGATGGCAGACATCAATTTGACATTAACTTATTTGTGCCTGGTTTCCTCTGTGCAGCGTTTGAGGGTATGTATACAGCTGGTTCAGTGGCGAGAAGTTTCGTATTGTGCATGCGCACTTGAGTCACAGATGCATGTCTGACCCATTACAAGTTCACTCAACCTTACAGCGTCTGTGTTCATTTCATCAATAAAACGTGGTGTTTGTGTCTGTTTCAGGCTCAGTCTCAGTAGAGCTTTTTGTATGTGTGTGAATCTAATTCCCTCGTCTCTTCTAGGTCGTTCTTCGTCCTCAGAGTAACTGCCAGTCTGGACGTCAGTTTGCTTTGCGTATCTTCAGCAAAGTGCGCCCCCCTGTGGGAGGAATCTCTGTGAAGGAACACTTTGAGGTGAGAATGACGCCTCTGAAACACATTTATGGTGCTTGATTGAACGTTTTTTTTCTAACAGTATTTTGTTTTCATCATCAGGTGAATGTGGTGCCTCTCACCATCCAGCTGATGTATCAGTTCTTCAAACGAATGATGGGGTTTTTCTTCCCAGGAAGAAATGTTGAAGAGGAGGAGGTCACTGATGAAGAAGACAAATTTAGGCTGGTTACTACTGGTATGCTTTCATCAACACCTGTAATATGACTGTAGAACTTAGTCTCCAGACTCTCTGTGTGATCATCAGCCTGAAATTTATACTGACTAAATGATCAATAGTTTCCATTTTCTCTACCAGACATGCAGTGTCAAGTTGCTTTTCTGTTATGTCATCCCTCTGAGCTCTATGTAGAGGCTGAGCCACTTTGAATATGACCTTGGTGTGTGTGTGTGTGTGAGTGAGGAAAAGAGAGACTCGGTGGGAGTATAAAGTGTAGTCACCCAGAGGCCAGAGGGCTTATTCTAATATCGTCTGTGACACAGGTATCCCTGTCAAACCTCGGCCATTGTCAGAGGACACCATGGGTGCTATGGGTCCCAGCAAAGGTGTCACCCAGGGACTGAACCGCACTGCTGGGGTCAGAAGGTCATTCAGGAAGGCTCCAGAGGTAGAGATGCTGTTTTATGTGTGCTAAAATGTACAGAACGTTATTTTAAGGCAGAGTAAATAGACTTCATATTTCCTCACTCAGCATCCTGTCGATGACATTGATAAGATGAAAGAGCGAGCTGCAATGAACAACTCATTCATCTACATCAAGATTCCCCAAGTGCCTCTCTGTGTCAGCTATAAGGTGGGTTTCTGTGCATAACAGCTGCGACATACTTCTACAGTAAGGTTCAGTACCCATTTATCACAGTGGATGATTGGTTTAAATGCAAAGAACAACAAAAGTACGAAATAAGTTTAATTAAGTATTTGTTTAACTGTCAAATATTGTATAGTGTAATAGAACCACAACAGACCCAGCGATGGTTGCATGCTTTCCAGCATCATTACACACTTTATTTACCGGTTGCTGTTCACACGTGGCTGGCAACGTACACACGAACAACAACAAACGGCAGACAGAGCACAGATTTTAAGCCAGCAAGGCGTGATTACAGATGCAGCGCAGGTGCATTCATCTCACCCACAGCAGCAACGCACACCACGCCCTGTCATATTCCCCCATCGCCTGACTGAAGCTGGGGCTCCATCTGGCCGAACCAACTCCCCCATCGCGAGCAGGAGAGGGAATCGGCCCGGGCCGTGCCCCTGGCCAAGCGATGGGGAGGTGTCCACTCTGAAACTGCTTTAAAGCCAGCTTTACTCTGATAGGCTGCCCCTTACAAATGCAAGGTTCGAACAGCAGATGGGTGGTGGCTTACAGCCAGATCTGTGTGCCATCATTCAGATCCAAGAGCTACGATATCTTTAAAAGCTTTTGGCTCACAGGTAGAGTGTGAGTCCCACGTTTGGATTTGTTCTAGTTTAAACAGTGAACTTGTGAATCTTCAAAGAAATGTGTGGCTCAAAAAAGGTTGTACTGAGCTATGAATGCATCCGACTAACCCAGAGGTGGTTAGTAGGCATGCTATGTTTTCTTTACATAGTTTTTGGGATATAAAAGGATCATAATAAGTGTTGCATTATACCACAAAATGAAAACTTTGGCTTCCATTTATGATGATTGTCTTCACTTAGAGTTTTGAAAGTTGTCTTTATAAACAAAAAGAATTTGTACTTTACACACTAAATCTTTAACCAGCATAGGTTTTTGTTTTTTTTAACACAGATATAAGCAAATTGAAGCTTAGCTTTAGAACCATTTATGGATCCCAACCTATTCACCCTACATACAGGGATTAGTTGTACAAACTCTGACATCATTATTTAAAATGCTGACAATGAGTATCCATCAAGAGAACAGGTTCCCTTTAATCTTGTGTTTGCCTGCGTCTATCTCAGGGTGAAAAGAACAGTGTGGACTGGAAGGACTTGAATCTGGTTCTGCCTTGCTTGGAGTACCATAACAATACATGGACGTGGCTCGACTTTGCCATGGCTGTGAAAAGGGACAGCCGAAAAGCACTTGTAGCACAGGTACATTAACGTCCATATGTCTTTAGACATATGTCATATTTAGACATATGACATATTAGACATATATTAAAGACAGATCTTTTGATATCTATCAACTTGTCATTTTTGCTCCTTGCTGCTCAGATGATAAAAGAGAAACTGCGTCTGAAGCCAGCTTCAGGCGCAGACTTGAGGGGGAAGTCGTCTGAAGGGAAGGCGGACAACAGCCTACAGCAACAGGAAGAAGACGAGAAAGCACGACTCCTCATCGGCCTCAGCACTGCAGACAAGAGCTCCGGCAAGAAGAGCATCTTCAGACGACATAAGTGATGCCTGGAAAAGAGTGGATGGTCGTCTACAGCAGCTGCAGAGAAAAAGTACAAAACATCACTCTGGCTTTGTGAATCGAGATGAAAAAGGAGCACTATGGAATATTTCAAGTGGATTTAGAAAATACCTTACTGTATCACATGAGCCTGCTGATCTATCTTTTTTTTGTCTTCGGTTAATTCCTGTTGTGTCTTAGAATTGAATCTCAAGCAGCTCCGGGATAACTGGAGTCCCATTTTGACCAAATATAAATGATTCTGTTTATTTGTGTGCCATTTAAAACCTTCACTCTGGTGTCATATACTCTGCAACCTTTGGAAAGAACGACCGCTTTGGTTGCACTGACTGTAGCGAGGAAGGTTTACAGTACGTAGCTGGCACTTCACTGTTACTGTTTCCTCTGCTTCTGAAAATCCCAGAGACACGCTACTTCCTGCTGGCTCAGGAACACACTGTTTATCACAGTCCCCCTTTGCTTGAAGAAATGACACTTAACTGAAGCACCTATCACTTGTAAAATAATCTGATCATAGAATATGTTTTATCAATTAAGCTTAAAGAAATTGATTGTGGCTGTATGACTGTCGCTGACAGGAAGGCCTTTATCTCCACATAAAATGCTATTTTATATTTTCCTTGTTCAGTGGTGGCCTGCTTCCTCTCAGCTCACTGTTTTTTCTGTACCTCACCTCAGTGCAATATGACAGGAACAGAGCATCAAAAACATGGTTATGTGTGGTCTAATGTGGCACTTGGTGTGTGACAGTATTGTGGCAAAAAAAAAGAACGTGTGTTGCACCTAACTGCTGAGTGTGTTTTGTAATTTGAACACTAAAGCACTTTTATGCAAAGTATTTTGATATTTTTGTAACCGCGGTTGTTTTCCGTTGAATTGTTGCTAAATCCTGATGTTTGTCACATTTCTGATCAGCCCTGAACATTTCGATTAAAATGATCTTATTGCAGCACATTTGCATCAGCTTATCTGTCAATAACAGTGTTATTAGTGTGTGTGTGTGCGTCTGATCTGTTGATCGATCACTGATCTGACAGCTGTAACTGGAGCGGAATCGCGCTCTTCCCGCAAACACGTGGGTGTCATGGCCGAGACGCGACTGTGCACCCCTGACAGGGAGAAAGGAGAGACGCTGGATTTGTGGTGGTCTTACGGATTTTATGTTATGTTTTGTTTTTTTGACTGAATTATTTGGCGCTGTTGGTTTCTGAGGATGCGATGGGCAGCGAGGTCAGTAAAAACCGAAAGGTGAGTAAGTGAGATGAGGCGCAGAGCGGAGTTGTTTACCTTTAACGCGCTGTAGATACGGAGTGGTCACGTGTAGCGACTCCTATACGGGGCTATTGTAAGAGAAGATAAAGGCAGTGGCATCTGAAAATCTTTTTTGCGCTGATCAGCTCACAAGTGGACACCGACCTTCCTTCTGACCTGCAGTCTGTGGCTCCGCTTCAGATCGCCTTTTATGAGTTATATTTTATTTTTTGGGGGGGGGGGGGATCATGCATGATCTGTGAGCTACAAAATGTTTTCACTCCATTTACCTCTAACCGGGCGCTGTTGAGTTATTTTTGAGGTTTTAGAGTTGAGCTTTTAATCAAATCAATATTTCATAAAGAGTTTATTTCACATTGTTCCTCCTGTGCCAAAGCTTTCAGCTGACTAACGCACTTTTTTTTTCTTTTTTTTTTTACCTTATTCAAATCTCAACAAAAACTAAGTCGATTCTAAATGATTACGAGGCTCTAAATGAGCCTCGGTCTGCACACTGTGGACAGGTCGCGCAGAGTTCCTGATGCCAGCTCATCATTCATTTCCAGAAACAACAACAACACCCCCACAAAGGCACAGCGCCGCCTCCTTGTTTTACTGTCCTCGTGATTTTCTTCCTGTCACGCATCCTTCTTATTCCAGTGTTCAGTCACAAACTCTCCAAAGCTACACAGATGTTTCTTTCCTGCAGATTTGATTTTTTATTTATTTAGTCGGATACTTTACCTCTCTGTGTTTGTTGGTTTCCTGCGCTGCCAAATTTTGATACTGCCGCCTATTAATAATTATGATGTGGCTGTATTACAAAACATATTGTTGTTGTTCAGAGAGTGGAAGAAACACTTTCATTACACAACACAACACTATTAAATATTACTGATTTTAGTTGCAACTGAATAGAAATATATGTATTATTTTCATTCACCAGCAGATCATCTTGACCACGTCTACATGCGTAGATGTGTTGATTTGCTGGCGCGTGATTGGGTGATTAGATACATTAACGACTAGTTGGACCTAATAAAGTGGCCAGGCAGTGTTTCCCAAAGTTATACTCTGCAGTTACACGTTTCAAACAAATGCAGTATGCAAAATAGATTCTTATGTACTGAAGTATCAGCATAAAGTGAGAAAAAAATAAAATACTGAATAATAAATATTTATTATATTATTTATTTTTATTTTTTTATTTTTTTTTTAATCTAGAGCCAGGGACCGGCTGCTCAGCGTCGATTCAGCCACGGGTTCCTCTCAAGCGTGGGGGTCTCCATCGTTCATAGACTCGGTCACTCAGCGGTATTTTCTCGGCCTGTGGGAGCAGACAGCAGGCAGCCCATCAGATTCCTGTTGCCTCCTGAGGATGGCAATGAAGCGTCCGGCGCAGACCGGACTCCTCCAGCTTTTATCTCTGTCTTTCTGCCGGAGTTCCCACACCGTAGATGTCCTGAGCATTTCCAGGTACTCCAGACCACAACACAACACAACACAACACAGTTAAAGAAGCAAAGAGAAGAGGTTCTTTAGGAGAAACAGAAAGATAACTGGACCTCCTTCTGTGCTTACAGATCCTGGGCTTCATAGCTAAAGGCTCATTTGGACCCATCCTAAAAGTCAAAGATATTTCCAAAGAGAAGATCTATGCAGTTAAGGTCAATCCAGTATTAACTAAAGACTGTTAAAAATGTGATACTTTTGGACATCTTTAGTGTAATAATCTGTGTTGTCACACAGGTTCTGCCAAAGTCTGAGTTATTGAAGCATGGAGTGCTGGAGCAGTCAAAAGAGGAAGTCATCATTCAGGTACAACATTCCCAGTGATAGACCAAAATTCAAATAGTAGAAATTAAAATTACTTAATTACTTATTGTGTGTGTCATGCTTAGGTAAATGGAGATTAGCAGAGATTGTTTTTTTACAGGCATATGGGCAAAATTTAAGCACCTGTAGGAACCCGTAACGCTGAGGCCAATGATAAATGAGAAACAAATGTATTATACTGATAAACAAATATTACATCTGCATGCAGCTGAAACAAGAGTGCTATAAACTATCTACCCATAAATACTTACTAGTGGGTCAAAGTGCAATATTCTTACTAGAGCGTCTCCAAGTATAAACTGGAGAGGATATCGTTGCTGAAAGGAATATATTCATGTCAGTTATAAAAGGTAAAAGCAAAAATTGCTAAATGTATTTAATACAAATAGTAGTTATATGTGCATTATAGAAAATTACAACCAAATTTCCCGCTGTGGGACAATTAAAGGATGATTCTATTCTAAAAGCACAAACTATGAACAATTCTAAATGTGATGGCGAAAGTGAACCAATTATGCTCATTTCCAGCTTCACATTGCCATCTTTGGATGCTACTATCCAGACAGGGAGTGCAAACAGGCAAACCCAGGTGTAGATACAGCTGAGGGGCAAGGGAATAAATTAAGTTGATTTTTAATGAATAATAGCGAAGGTGAAATGAGCCTTAGGGTTGCCGGAGGTGGTGTCTAGGGTGATGGCTGAGCCAGAGGACTGTGTGCATTGTTGGGCAGACTGAGCAGGATATAGAGACAGGACCAGAGCCAAGCTAAGGGTAAATCTGAAAAATAAGATGCAAGAATCAGGATCAAGTGGCAATGATCAAATTTTAGCAATAAAGTCAAAGGCTTGACAAAGCAGCGTGGAGGGGGGCTTAGCTGGTGATGGTCTGCCCTGACTCCACACCTGCTTCCACACTTGCAAACAAGGAGACAGCAGCTCTTACAGGGAGAGGTGGTGAGAGCCGCTCTAGCAGGCAATAACAACTGCCAGACAAGCCAACCAGCATAGCTTTGCATGACTCACAATTCAAAATAATCCTTATCTGTCTAATACTTGGCTTTGGTGCACCCCTTCTGTTTATCCACTGTCAGCGAGCTTTCTTCTGATTTTCTGTACTTCACAAACATAAGGTTTGATCATCAGGTGGGTCGTCTCTCAGAGCTCACAGCGAACGAGATGACCAATCTGATGAGCTCTACCTAAATATTTAAAATTTTGCTATAAAATGAGCATCATTTATAACAGTTTAAGACAGTAAATACGTAATGACATAATAGTTCCACTGAATGGATTACACTGAGGTGTTTCTGTTCATAGTCTGTAGTCCTCACACTGTAGGAGACGCTCTGTGCACCCCTCACTAAATGTTCACTGTCGATCTGTGTGTGTCGACTGTTGCAGCGGCAGCTCAAACACCCTTTTATCCACAATCTGCAGGACTGCTGGCAGACGCAGCGCCATCTCTTCATTAGTGAGTTAATAAATAGAAACGATGGCACCGCTCGACCCTCACCTCTTCTGCTATCCTTTATATGTTCCTGAGAAGTTCCCCCTTTCCCCGTCTTTGGTCCCATAGAATAAAAAGTTGTCAGCCGTACAACCAAGCAGTCTAAAAAAAAAAAATCTCTGGATAGTGAAGAGGCGCACTGCCATCTAATGAGCGTGCTGGGTAAAAGCTCTGCTCAGTGTGGCTGCAGCTGCTGTATGGCCTTTGTTTACCCACTGTTGTCGCAAATTCAGTTTGTTTTTTTAGTTAAGATTACTGAAGTGTGCATGTGTGTTTTAGACTTAACTCTTTTCCTGACTTCCTTTCCCCAGCCACATTGGGAGGAACAAATCGTTTTGTTTTTTTTTGTTGTTGTTTTTTACTTTAAGTTTTCCTGCAGATTGCTTTATTTTATTTTAATTTCTGCCTTTGGTGATCTACTTTATCCCAGCTGCTGAATTCAATGTGCTGACAAGTATCTTTGTGTGTGGTCCTCTGCAGTGTGTGACTACTGCAGCACTGGTGACCTGCACACTTGTTGGTTACTGAAGGGCCACTTTGGGGAGGAAGCAGTTCGGCTCATTGCTGCAGAGCTGGGCAGCGCACTGGGTTAGTGTTCATCAAATGACTTGGACTGTCACAGAAATTGTGCTTGAGCGCACAGTACAGTTTAAAAAAAAAGGATTAATGTCATTTAATTCTTGCTCTCTGTCTCTGATTTATTTCTAGGATTCCTACATGACTTAGGAATCATGCACAGAGATATAAAAGTATCATATTTTTTATTTTAATCTCTCTTGTAAGTTCCACACGTGTGCGTTTAGACCTTTTAATGGTTATGGCTTTGCTGATTTTTTTAATTTTTTTTTTCAGATGGAGAACATTCTGTTAAATGATCAAGGTAAGGCTCTTATGTAGTTGTTAATGATACAATTTTAAGACTGAAGCTTTTAGAGTTAGATGAGTAGGAAGGCAACGCAGATAAGCACGACATCACAGCTCAGGAGCTTTGCCTAGACACTAAATGAAAACCTCTTTAATATCTTTAAAATCTCTTTATTATAAACTTGACAACTTCAAGACCCCTCTTGCAGAAACATTTATGGTTTTATTTCTACAAATCAGTCTCTCTCTGTGTTTTGCCTCTATCAGGTCACCTTCGACTGTCTGATTTCGGTCTGTCTCGCCGCCTGAAACGAGGAGGGCGAGCTTTCACAATATGTGGGACGATCCAGTACATGGGTGAGATTTGTGTTCGTGCCAGCAGCCACAGATACTCTGTGATTGGTTTACATCACTAACATTGACATCAGAGCCTCACCTGCGTTTCGTTCCCCCTGGATTCAGTTGACCCAGTTGTGAATGTGATGCACCTGCATGTTATGACTTTTTGCTCTGTTATTAGGAGGTATTTTCTGCCCCGGGTATTTCATTGCATTTAACTTTGTAAACATATGTGTGTATCTCTGTTTTGGGTGAACAGCTCCTGAAATTTTAAGCGGGGGTCCGTACAACCACGCTGCCGACTGGTGGTCTCTTGGGATTATGCTATTCTCCCTGGCGACAGGAAAGGTGAAGACACTTAAACTCACTATTTCATGGCTCTGTGTGTAGAAGAGTGTCTGAAAGTGCAGATTATTTTTGCTTTAAATCCACTTGTTTCTCTATTTGTAGTTTCCAGTAACAGCGGAAATGGACCACTGTCGCATGCTGGCAAAGGTCAGAGATTTTTCTTATGTGCTGCCTGAGACCTTCAGCTCTGCTCTGATCCTACTCCTCACTGAGGTCAGTATCCGCTGCTCTTTTTTACTTTGAGCCACTTGAGCGCTATAGTGGCACACTTATCTATTTATCTCCTTACTGATGTAGCTTTTGTGCAAGAATCCGGTGAAACGCCTTCGTAATCTGGAGTGTTTCAAGATGCAGACCTTCTTCCGTGGCACCTCATTTGACCCTTACATCCTCCAGAAGACACCGGTTGAATTTATCCTGGAGCTCAGGACGCACCCCGATTGGGCAGCCAAATCCACAAGAGGCTTTTCATTGGAATGTTTTGATAACTTTGACTGTGATCAAATCCTTCACTCCCCCTGTGAGTCCCAGTGAAGTCATGGGGTAGTCAAAGTCTCCTACTCTGGCCAGTGTGGACCTAAAATCGGCTGCAAAGCAGACTTGCAAAACACAAAATCGATCTGTATTTATGGACACAGGATACAGGAATTCTGCATTTGATGGTATTTCCATAACAGACGTGTTTCTCTACAGAATTATGTTACCTGTTAGAATTGAAAGTTTAAAGTTACCTTTTCTTAAATACTTGTGAACAATATTAACAGTTCAGCTTAACAATTAATGTCGTAGGATGCATTCTCAAGTGAAACTTTGGCACATCTCTTCCATGATGCAGTTGAAGGT
The DNA here is from genome assembly GCA_015108175.1 of Pelvicachromis taeniatus. NCBI lineage: Eukaryota > Metazoa > Chordata > Actinopteri > Cichliformes > Cichlidae > Pelvicachromis > Pelvicachromis taeniatus. The sequence goes on from VURO01013192.1 coordinate 92,368, forward strand.
CAGGTTTTGATGTGTCTACACACACGTGTCCTTGTATTAACTGTATATTATATTATGTTGTTACTAACAGTTGGTTAATATACACTGTCTCATATTTTTAAATGTAATTGCTCAAATAAAGTTTGATTTTTAAAATAAAGTATTTATTTATTTATGTTTATTATTTTTTAATACTCTATGATGTAGTTAGTTAGTGGTTGTCAAACCGTGGTGCAGGTCCTGATGGTGGGGGAGTAGATCCACTACAAGGAGCGACCAGTGATGAAAAACAAACGAGCGACGCTGAAGACCGTCTTCCTGACCTTTGTTTCACTGATTAAGCTGGGTGTCGTTAATGACTGATAAAAGAATTATTGGCCCTGAATTTTGGCCTTTTTGTTGCCAGAAACAGTTTAAAGACCACCGAGTTACAGTGTGATTTTATATTTCTCTGCATTGACTTGTACCTACAATGGTTTAAAAATAAGAGAACACCAACCTGAAAGGGTTTCTTTTATATTTCTGTATATCAGCACTAGCACAACAACCTAAACGAGTCCTTTTGTATTTTCTGTTTAGCACTTTTCTTATCTCAGGTATCTAAGTGTACCTGGATACACTATGGCCAACTTTCAGCCTTGGTCTGGCCTAATTTACAGGAGCGCTCACAAACCCATTGAGGACAACCAATAATAGGACAGAAAATTGAGGACCAGATAAAGTATCATCATTAAATGCTTTTAATTAGGTAACAGAGAAAAAGTCGAGGGTCCCAGAGGAGGCAGCCACACATAATTGCTGTACTTCTTGAAGTCATGTATCTATTTAAAACTGTGTCTCCTGAATGGGAGTGCACTAGCTCCTCCCACTGCTGCCTCCTGACATTGAATTCCCTCTCAGGCCCTTGTCTTAGACAGGTCCACCATGCCTGTGTTGTGGGTGTATAGTGGCAGGCAGTCCATTGACCCATATCTGCTTTTAGAGGCACACTGACCCACAATAGTGAAGAGAGGAGTCCCCTGAAATGCTGGAGGGCCATCCCACAGACGTTCACCAAATAGTAACATTACATAACTGAACACAACAGAAAACATACAGTTCATGCAGCTTATCCTGCAAATGTGCACAGAGACACAGATTGACACTTAAGTACTTACAATCAAATTCAAAAGCCATGAAATGATCACAATTGGCTGATGATAAGCATCGTTTAAGTTTGCATTTTAAACTTTTTAAACCATGTTTAACTTTTGATATTCAAACAGAAGCCAATTACACAAATAAAGAAGCAAAAAAAAAATGGTTGGTCATAGTAGAAATGATCTGGTAGACCTAATTTCCTAGTGATTTGGCCCATTTTGCCATGTTCTTTTACACTGACTGGAACCTGGAAATGATTTCCATTTCTGGAACTTTCCATCATTTTCTTCACAGTTTAAAGTGCAGCGGAAAAACCACTGAGTGCACGAATTGCTCTGAGACTCAAACACCCCTGAGAATTTGAGGGTGAAGATCAAATTATCAGGAGATTTCAAACCGTCCTCAGGGCACATTTTTACTAATTAGAGTAAAATAGCACACCACGGGGTGTGGTTAAACGCCTCAGTTAGGTCCTTATAGGACAGACGGTTCTCACTTAATACATGATTTTGTGTTTTGCAAGCAACCTGATCATGTGGGAAACATTATTAAAAACCAATTTGTATGTCAAAGATAAAGTAAACCAGTTTAAAACGTTACATGTTTCTAAGCACTGCTGAGTCAAAGTGAATGTGGGGATGTGAAAAATGCTGTATCAATGGGATAAAGATGAAGCTAAATGAATGAATAAAAAAATCACTATATTTAAATAGAACAATGAATCATCACATTTTTTTATTCATGTGGGGCAAAGGTGGGCGTACAGGCTCCGCCCAGGGGTGTTGGCTTGTGAGGCGAGCCTGATACAAACTAAAGCTGGCAGGGAGGCTCCATCAGTGTTCATCGCGTCTGTAGACGACACGCATTTTAATTTCAGGTAAGCGCTTTTATCTTGTTTTTTTAAATGTTCAACTTATTTTAATGCTGTCGTCACAAACTTGAAATACAAGCTGCCTTTATATTTTATTCAAGTTTGAAGATTTGTGCAGCAGCTCTGACAATTTCATGTATTTTTTACACTGCTATCAGTGTTTGGTCAACTTTGTATCTGTCTCTGATTAAAGATTTTTATGGTTTTGCATTTTTTTCCCCCACCTGTTTAGCCTGTTCTTAGTGCTGTGAAAATCACATCTGGGAATCAGAAAATATTTGAACGCCATCCAAGCCTGCACTTACTATTAAAGGGAGTTAAAGTGATAAATCTTTTCTTTACATTACCAAACAATGAAGCTTTCAAAGCTTTATAAACAGCTGCAGACAAGCTCATTATTGGAAAAATACCAATATGGATCAATCTGCTGGTATCCTGCAACCCAAACAAGCGCTAACATCTTTATGAAAGGTAGATATATGACAGGTGGACAGATGTTAAATCTCGATAAAACTGGACTGATTTTCTGTTTGAATCCACTTCAGTGTCTGCCCTTTTTAGCTGCTAATGAGTGAATAATAATCAGTCAAATCTTCTTCCAAAGGCTGCACAGACAATCAGTCACTCAGGATGACGCATCAGTTCCCAACGCTCTCCGAGGCTCAGAAGAGAGAGCTGCATGAGACCGCTTTACGCATAGTTTCTCCAGGGAAGGGCATCCTGGCTGCAGATGAGTCTGTAGGTCCGTAGCACTCCTTCTTTAAACATGCACATTTAGTAAGTGCCCACCTTATGTCACTGATCAAGCCAATCCAACCCAAAAAGAGTGCAAGTTATCACCTCGTTTATATGTCACTGACAATACACCCACTGCAGGCAGTATGGCTAAGCGGCTGACTCAAGTCGGAGTGGAAAACACGGAGGAGAACCGCAGGCAGTACCGCCAGATCCTCTTCAGTGCGGACGATCGCATCAACAGCTGCATCGGAGGGGTCATCTTCTTCCACGAGACACTGTACCAACACTCTGATAATGGCGTTCCCTTTGTCAAAATGATCAGGGACAGGGGAATCCTGGTTGGAGTCAAGGTCTGACCACTTAGGATTCAATCTATTTGGGCTATCAACTTTTTACAATAATGGGCTTTGATTCAAATATTTTAATGTGGTAATTATTTAAATCATTGTCTGCATTCTTCAGGTTGACAAAGGTGTTGTCCCCCTGGCAGGAACTTGTGGCGAAACCACCACACAGGGTCAGACAGACTCTCATTTGTTCCCATTTATGAACGTTTCCTTTCTCTATTTTTTTTATTTGTATTTTTTACACTTCTCCACAGGTCTGGATGGATTGTCAGAGCGTTGTGCGCAGTATAAAAAGGATGGCGCTGTCTTCGCAAAGTGGCGCTGCGTGCTCAAAATTAGTGACGTCAATCCATCAAAGCTTGCTATTACAGAAAATGCTAATGTTCTTGCACGCTACTCTAGTATCTGCCAGCAGGTCAGGACTCCAAATCATAAAGCCCAAATGCTTATCCACACATCTCTGTGATCTAATGCATATACAGTGTTTAATAATCTTTTTTTCTTTGACCAGCATGGCATCGTGCCCGTCATAGAGCCAGAGATTTTGCCTGATGGGGATCATGACCTGAAGCGCTGCCAGTATGTTACTGAGAAGGTAGGGATTGGTTCCACATTTACTTTTAAGGATTTCCAGACATTACTAACCACTCTGCTGCTTCTCTAGTAAAACAGCGTCTGTGTTGCAGGTCCTGGCTGCAGTGTACAAGGCCATGTCAGACCACCACGTGTACCTTGAAGGCACGCTGCTCAAACCCAACATGGTCACTCCAGGACACAGCTGCTCCACCAAGTACAGCCCAGAGGAGGCTGCAATGGCAACCCTCACTGCTCTGCGCCGGACAGTTCCCCCAGCTGTGACAGGTAAGTTAAAACGATGCCCTCATTTAGAGGTTTAGAAACAGAAACGTGTGCAGAAACCAAACAGAACAAATTCATATTTTTGTCCACAGGAATTGCTTTTCTGTCAGGAGGTCAGAGTGAAGAGGAGGCCTCTATCCACCTCAATGCCATCAACAACTGCCCTCTGCCCAAACCCTGGGTCCTGACGTTCTCGTTCGGACGAGCCCTGCAGGCGTCTGCACTCAGAGCCTGGAGAGGACATAAAGAGAACGAGAAAGCTGCCACTGAACAGTTCATCAAGAGAGCAGAGGTGCCTTTCAGTCTTTTTATAATGCACATATAAAAAAAGAGAAAGTTGCTATTTGTTTGACAGTTGGACTATTTGTTTGTTTGTTGTGTCTGCAGGTGAACAGTCTGGCATGTCAGGGAAAGTACACCGGTGGAGATAACCATGGAGAGGCTGGACAGCGCATATACGGTTCCTGCCATGCATATTGAAGAGTATAAAAAACATTTTAACTAGCAGTGTGTTCTTCCATACCATAACAAGATATATTACAGAGGAGCTGTACTGCAGATTCTTAGGTTATTTCAGAATATTGGCCTACATAATGACATTAAATGAAAACAAAAGTGTTTTCTTGCCTTGACAAATGAGAACAATCAGAACATGGCCTTGGGTGTTTTTAGCACATGTGCTGAATGAAAGGCTTATGCTTTACTTGTGTTGTGGCAGTATTTTGATTAGAGCTTTAAATCCTGAAGTCAATATTACAATATCGCCCTTGCATTTGCTCCAGAGTAATGATGTTACTTCACATCAAGACACAGTTAACTAAGTAGTTAAAGCTGCTGAATCTATGTGACACAGCTCCCAATCTATTATTTAGAAGTTGATATGCGAAGCTTCTGTGCTTGTTTGACAGAAAGACTGGATTTGTGTAGTTCAGTTTCTTTATTTAGTTAGCAGTGAACATGCACAAACAGACATATTGTAAGGGAATTAGCTTGAATAAACATATTTCAAATGTAAGTATTTAGGCAATAAAACTGTGTTCTAGTAAAGTCTGATTGAGATGTTTTTTTGTTTTATGAAGGTTAATGGGTATGTCACGCTCCCTATAAGACAACAGACTTTTTTAAACTCTCATTTTAACTCAGACTCATTCACTATGTGGAGAAAATTTGTTTTGATTTTTTTTAATTTTATCTTCCAAACCCTGTGATTTAAAGGTATTGTGTATGTTATCTAATGTCTCAAATGTCCAGAATTTGGCATAGAATTTAGCAGAAAGGGCTTCTGGCACATGATGCTGAAGCTCTTCTGTGATAGTCTTTGCCAGTCTCAGTTCATTTCCCCCCAGTCTGTAGTTTTACATATGTGTAAGTCTGAACAGTTCAAAATGTCACATTCAAATATTTATGGACATTTTTTTCCCATTTCATGCCTGGTCCAAGTCTTTTTTAATAAGAAAAACTAACAACAAATTTACTCACAACAGTTTCTTACAAAACAGTGTGATGTACCCTTGATAATGTTTTGACACATCAGTATATATATATCCATATATATCCATATATATGTGGTTTATCTCCAGGTTTTTCCAAGGGTAAGTGCATAGGCAGAGACCATCTTCACTAATTTCTGATGCAAACACAGTCATTTTGTTCTATAAGCGGGCCTGAAACATGACAGAAACAGCTCGGTTCATAAAAGAGCTTCAAGGGTTGCTCCTAGCAGGCTTTCGAGGGGTAAAGAGTTAAGGATTTAATTTCCATCCATCCTCTTCGTCCTGTCCCTTTCAGGGTCACATCAATTCTAATGTGTGCTTCTGTAGATGCTTCTTAATGTACATGCTGTGATCAGCTGACCTATTGCTCTTTCACACAACTGAATTCAACAAGATGTTTCACAGCTATCTTGGTTGATTTCCATTTCCTACACTGAGGGTACACTGCATATTGTTTTTATATTAAACTGTATACAGTTGGTATAAAGATAGAATTCTGTGAATTAATTGAACCATCATCATCTTAAATGCAAATTACTTGATGTAAACCAACATAATAAATTTACCACAGTACAACAAACTAACCTCTGTATTGTATACAAACTTTTCATGCGACATTTGAATAACACAAAGTTAGTATACCGTAGCTGAGTTTGTTTTGCAGGAACATCCGATATGTGATTAAGCTTTAAATTTGCAGTTTATCAAGCATCACCAAACAGTCCTTATCTTTAAATATAACCTCTCTTCTTCCTCTCATGTCTTTTCCTACATCTTTCTCCATCTCTGAGTGAGGTTATCTCGCACACTTTTCTCTCCCCTGGAAATACACCTTTAGCTAGCTTTTAGCAAATACACCTTTAGCTAGCTTTTTAACTAATACACCTTTAGCTAGCTTTTAGCTAATACACCTGACAACAATCTGCACACAAACAGTTAATGTGTTTGCTGATATTTGTTAAGCTGATCGAAATGTTGAATTTGAAATTACCTGAGAGTTAAAAAAAACCCCATTGTTCACTTCATGCTTCCTCCTTTTCTGTACAGCTAGCTAGATTCTGAAGCGCCGCAAACACAACTAACATTTATAGCTTTGACTCCCAAAGCTATATATGATACAGCTGAACCAAATGTAGTGAGTCCGTTTTTAAAATGTACGATGCAGACAGTACAGATATTTGTTTTAAAATATAGGGAGTAAAAGTAAAAAGTTGTCACTCAAAGTACAGATACCTGACAATTTCACTCCAGTACAGTAATGTAGTATTTGGACTTCGTTAGTTCCCACCTCTGCACCTTTCTCGTGCTTTACCCTATTTTCACAAGGGGCTCTACAATATAAAATAGGATGCAACAATAAAGACAGTTTGGGAGAGTGGGATGACATATGCCAGTGTTTACTGAAAGTGACTTTATAGCAAGGTCATTATAGTAATGCTTCTAAAAATATGTAAATATTTCAGGATGTTGTGCATCCCTGGGAACAATCACTTTGGATTTGAAATATAGTATTTAAGAAATATAGCTTTCTGAAAAAAGTGGTCTTGCAGTACAACTTGCCTCCGATGCGGGGTAAGTTGTGCCTTTGGAGAGAATACCTTGGGGTAAATTGTGCCATTGATTATTAAAGTAAAACAGTATATTTTGATCTCAGAAACTGTAATGCTTTGTAAAAGATTTACTTATCCAAAGTTTATTTAAAGTTATTTTACAACATGTGGGTAGTTGTTTTTTATGCACATCTTCTCATCATTTTCCTTGAAAGTGAAGATGGGTTTTCCATTCACAGACTTATTACTACTTCACCTTAAAAACTTTGCCCCTGTGTTGGCACCATCAACCAATCCAACGTAGTTTTAAGATTTGGTTTTGCTTGCAAATTTCACAATGACAATCACAATTACTTTCCGATTTACATATGTCAAGCTATATGCTCTAAATAAGTACCCAACTTTGCTTCTCTGTAAGTTTTCTGCATTTTTATAACTGATAATGACCATTTCCTTGGGAAATAATTATTAATGTTCCCTTAATAAATGCACAGTTAACCCAACCTGCGTTTCCCTCTGATATCCCTGCCAGCTGGATCAAAATGTCATTTCTTTGTGCATACTCAAATACCGTGAACTGGCTTTTGAGTATGCACAAAGAAATGAACATACAAAGCTAGTGCTGTTAGTGCCTTTATATGTTCTGCCAGCGCTTTCTCCATATGTTTGTCAAAGACTTGATTTGCAAGTCCAGATCTTTTGTCCTTTTATAACCTTATTTCTTTTCCATCTATCATTTTTTTTCATGTATTGTTTTAATGTCATCCTGAATATGTTCATCTTCCTCGACACCTGACGAGTGGACTTCCCCTTCTTCCCCTCGGTCACTGATCTGTGTGTGTGCTCTAAAGGAGTCGAAGCCCTGCCTGTCCTCCCTATTATAACTCCTTACCATGATGGTCCATTTCAATTTTTGATCTTATATTAAGAATGTCACAGTGATAAACTGTAAAAATACAATCTACAATTACAATAAAATATTATATTTAAAATATTCATATGTTGGTGTGAGTTATGCCACTGGCACAACTTAACCCAGGCCCCTTGGCACAAATCACCCCAACCTCACCATTTTGAAAAAGAAAAAGAAAAAAAGCATCATCCAGCAGTTTTTAGCTAAGATCATGTTAGGTGTATAGGTTCACAGTGTAGCCTACCAAAGCACTAAAACATTTGTGAAATGTTAACATAAGACTGAGGATGATATAAAATTGAAGATTTAAACAGCTTTACATCCATTACACTCGTAGAGCACGCTACAGCCTGCAGACACCTCTGGGAGACAACTAGTGAGGGAGACCATCAGGACTAAGCTGAGTTTCCTGGGTCCAGAGGTCTGGAAAAACTTATTCCCTTTCTTAGTTGGAAATCTTTGGAAAAAAAAGAAGAATCAGACATCTCAATCAAGATTTTTATTTTAGTCTGACCCCAGTCCCATTCGCTAACATGGAGGAGGCGAGGGTTTATGACATATACTGCAGTCAGACACTAGGGGGCGATAGAGACGTTTTGGCTTCATTTTTGTGGAGCTGTCACATCGTCCATGTTTTCAACAGTCATTGGGTGGCACAACTTACCCGTTGGCTGGCCACCCCACTTTCCCTTGTTAATAGAAACTAAAACTAAATAAAACCAGTCCTGCACAGGTGGGTTTTATGCTTCTTTTTAAATGTATCAGTAGTGTCCACAGACCTTAAGTGAAATGGAAATGAGTTCTGCAACTTGGGAGCCACAACTGAAGAATTTCCCGTTTTATTATGCTGTTGTCAAATATAGGGTAGTTGTAAAATATAGCAAAAAAGAGAGAAAGAAAATAATTATATGCCTACCTAATTTCCCATTGTTAAAGTTTATATCACTGAAAATAGGTATACATGAAAACCAAATACAATTCTGAAATCCATAATAATCTGCTTTTAATTGATTGATTAATTGATTGATTGACTGGAAGTCCCACCCATTACATTAATGATTCTCAGCTTAGATCATGTAAGACTGTGAACTGTTGTGTGTCTCTTTGTTGGCCTTGACATACACCAGTGATCTGTCCAGGGATTGGCAGCAGCTTTTCTGCGACCTTATTACATTATTAACAACAAAGGGGCAGTCTTGCCAGGTGGGGCCACTGGGTGGGGGTCCGGATAAGGCAACATTTTTTTTTAAATTTTCTATTGTTCAGTATTAGTGAGCCACAATTTCCTATTCTTTGCCAATAGAAGTGTGGTCTTCTGCTGCTATAGCCCATCTGCTGCGAGGTTTCATTTGTTGTATTTCAGAGATGCTCTTCTGCATACCTTCATTGTAGTGAGTGGTTATTTGAGTTACTGTTGCCTTTCTATGAGCTGAAAGCAGTGTGACCATTCTCCTCTGACTGCTGGCATTAACAAGGCATTTGTGCTCACACAACTGCTGCTCAGTGAATATTTTTGTTTTGAGACCATTCTCTGTAAACCCTGAGGGTGGTGGTGTGGGGAAATCCCAACATAGGGCACTTTCTGAGGTATCCAAACCTGGCTGTCATGCACTAACAGCACTAACAACCATGCCACATTGAAAATCACTTAAATCACTTTCCTTCCCTATTCTGGGGCTATATTATTTAATTAATTATATTATTAAATTAACAACTGGTGATATGTATAAATGATATACTTAAAGCAAAATTATGAGCCTTTTGGTAAGTGTCTATATTTATAAAACATTTATTATTTAGCTGATGCTTAGGTTTTGTAGAAATAATACCAGTATATCAAGTTTTGCAGTATAAGCATGTGCATCATATGATGTTATAATATATTATAATATATTATTTGGCGGTAAATGAGCAGATAGCTTTGGATATGGGCGGACTATTTTCTAAGGCGGATGTGTCAGACTCGGCTGCAGTGTTTCCGGTTTTGATGAATGCCCTGCTCGGTTAAAAAAAAAAAAAAAAAAATAAACACCCTC
>VURO01013194.1:2003-13060 GCA_015108175.1 Pelvicachromis taeniatus
GCTTTCCTTTAAAATTACCTTGTCCAGGTGGGGTCAGGCAGACAGCTTGGCTCAGTGCAGAGAGCACACTTTGCTCAGCAAGACCAATCCTCAGCTTCCCAGCCAGAGACCTGTCCATCACAACCAAAGCTCAACAGCAGTCACAAGACACACCTATCTGCACCAAGTCAAGTCAGTTATTTGTACCTAGTTACTTTTAAAGATAATAAAAAAAAAATTAAAAGGATACTCATAAAATGGTCACGCCCAATTTTGCAGCCTTGACTTGAGTTTTTTTTTTTTTTACTTTTCTTTTTAAACCTGACCTCAGGAGTTAGCTTTTAATCTGACTGAGGAAGCCAGACATACTGCAAACTTAATTATTTCAAATGATCACAACAAAAGGCAAGCACAATTTGGTCTGTTTACCTGGATCAATAATAGGAAAAACCCTTTGGTCAACAAGCTCCATCTAGAAGAATCTGTCTGTAGGTGAGTTTCTCTAAGGGTTTCTCATCCGGTTGGCTTTTGGCAACACACCTCGAAGAAGTCACTTAATTGCCTACTCACCTTTGCCCTCCCCGTGGCTATCAAGCCCCCTCACCCCCTGTTCCTCTTTTTGAGAAAGATGGAAGTTGCAGGTCTTCATTCCCAACCCCCCATTTATTTATTTATTTTTCCTATTTACAATGTTAAAATTAAATTCTTGTTTATGTATAATCAAGTTAAATAATCAACATTTCCCTTAACAACAAAAATGCTGATTGTGATTAATTGTGTTGAAGGTTTTTTTTGCCATGATCGTACAGCCACGCTCTGCTTTACCTTAGATAGGATCTAGTGACTGAGAAAAAATTAGGGCAATATTCCTAGAAGCTCCTATTTGCAACCATTAGAAAGAGTGCAGGTCTAAGATTTCTGCTTCTGCAGTAGTTTCCAGACTCCAAGGCTACATTCATCTTTTATATACATGGCTAAACACTTCCAACATATACACAGAGGGTTATGGAGTTATTATAATGCATTTCTGCATCTATAAATGTGCAGACGCCCATGTATGCCCGTGGTCACACGTGCAGCCAAGGCTGTCTGTGCATGTGTGTGTGAGAGAGAGAGAGAGAGTCTTATTTTACCTGACTATGTAGCGGGCCTCTGAAAAGCGGCATGCCACAAAGAGGCCTTTGATGATGTCGATTTTCTTATTCATGGCCTGAGGCAGGCGGGAGGAAATTGAGATTCACAGAAGAAGAGCGAGAAGAGACAGAATGCAAAAAGACTGAGGTCACCAGCGAGTACAAACTCCATGTTCAATACAGAAGAAAAAAATAAAAATAAAAAATGACCCGGCAGCAACCGTGAAGGGAAAAGGAACTAATTGTACAAGAGAATCAACGCAGGTAACAACTTATTCAAATGGCGGAAAATTAACCTTGCCCCTCTGAAGTAGACAAATAAACTATTAATTTCTTGTTCGATACACAGTCACATTAACATTTCCTTTCTTTTTCCCCCTCCATGACCTCAATACTGAGAGGCAAATAGAGCGAAAACAATATTTTCCCAAGACTGCTCTCCTCTAATGAAAATGTTATTCTGTGGCTCACCGAGTTCCCACTCATGCTGGCAATTTCCTTCAATTTCCTGAACACGCCCCCTGCTGTCAGACTGGCCGGTTGAAACATCATGCGCTGGTTGCTACGGGAGCTCTCGGCCACTAGGCCCAAATCTCCTTTCTCCTGTGCCTCTGCTTTGATTTTGTCCAATTGTCGCCCTGGAAACAAGAGTGAAACGGTAAATAGCAGCAGCCTCGCTGGCTGACGAGCTTCAGAGATGGGTGGCATCAGCAGTTAGGCTGGGAATGCACAAGCAAGTGTTTGGGTGCAAGAGAGTGCTTCCACATGTTTGTGTGTGTGTGTGTTGTGTGTGTGCGCCTATTACCAGTGGCTTGAGCAACAGCTTTCATCAGCACCGTCTCGCCAACACCAAGCTCCATCCCTAGATAGGCAGGTCCGAGTTGGTTCAGACACAGATACACACAGCAGAGAAGGTCATCTAGGAAAGAGAAGACATATGAAGGTTTGTTATACTCCAAACACAGCAGCACACACACACACACACACACACACACACACACACACACATACACATAAATCAAAAGCGATACCTCCAAAAACGGCACTTCAAGCCAACAGTAAACCCACATACAGACACACAAACTCAGGCGCATGGTGTAGACACACTCAAGCAGATACACGACCACACTTTGGGACACCATCAAGCAGCACAAACGTGGGCACTAAAAACTCTTGACGCACAAATAAACACCCACAAAGTCACATTCAAATACATACAGACAGGCAACACAAGACTAAGGGGTTTCCGCCAGAGAAGTTGTTGACTGTGGCTTCAGCCAGCAATCTTCCCTTCTTCTCCAGAGTCCCCCGTTCTGGGTGCTGGCTGGATTTGTTATAAAAATGTATCAGGTACATTTTTTTCTTTAAGGGTTTCCAAGTATGACAAATTCCCTGGATGGAGTTGCCACCGACTGCTGCTATGACTAGACTGGATGTAGAATTTCTTGGGGTTCATTTATCGTGCATCAAATTTGGACTTGCAGCTGAAAGTTTTTAGTAATATTAGTGTCACTGATACATTTCATTGTTTTCTTAATTCTCTTATTTACAGTGTATACTAGATGGCAGAAAAACTGTCAATATTAAGTTTTCTTTTAAGTCATTCTTGACAGAACAAGCCAAAGTTCTCTAAAATGTGCTTCACCCACAAAGGCCAAAAGTCATGAATTTTTTAAGACCTTTGTGGCTTTTACTGATTTAATTTGGCACAAAAAAAAGAACAAAAATTCCAGGTAGAAGTTTCAAACAACAGCTTAGGGCTTAAGGGGTTAATACAGTGCTCTCCACCAGCTGTAACCCTACTTTTCTGGGACAGACACAACAGCAGAGCTACATGCTGCAGATGTAGATCCACACACATAATGGATGAGAGAAGAGAGCGACATGCTTTCAGGCTACACCGCCGAAAGAGCACTGAATCACATTTTTTTTTTTTTTTTCCCCCAGCATACAGGAATTTCTTGTTTATGAAATGGTCAAAAATAAGCAGAAAGTGCATAGACTCATTGCTTTTACTTTATGTAATCATAAAGGCTCATTCATACAAGTATGACTAATTACGCCTACCATACCCACTAATGGCTCAGTCACACTAAAGTAAAAATATCTATGTTTCTATCTATTCATATTTCTATATCGATCTATATTCTCTCTATTTATCTATGTGAATCTCTCTTGCAGTTGCATTACATTCAACCGTTGTGCGTTGCACTCACAACTTCTGGAGAACCACTTTCAATTGCAACGCGCTTGTACAAGTGACCTGGTCAGAGGCGCCAGTCCGCCCAGCTCCTTCAGTAAGGGGCTTGACTCAACTGGTATCCAACTAGTTGTACTCTGATTACATCCCTACTTTCTTAAAGCGTCACTACTTGTGGAGGATTTCTGAATTTTTGTTTTAGATGCCTGAGGATGGACTCTAAATATAACTTTCTGTGTACGCAGACGGCAACAAATTTGTGATTTTCACCAATTTATGACATTTAATTGCAATAGTGTCACAAAAACATTTCATGGAATCGCAAGCTTTTCTCCATTCAAGCTCAAGCAGATAAAAAAAAAAAATAGCAGATTGACTCCATATTCCTGTCATACTGACACCAGCTGACCGAGTAGGTCGATCATCAAACCAACAATTTGGACAAAATCACAAGAAATTATGGAAATTTGAGTGGATTTTATTTTATTTTTAGATTCTTTATGTTATTTAAATTGTTTCTATTTGGACAAAAGCAGGAGGCTAACTAGCTACCTTAGCTCGTTTAATGCATGCTGCCTATTGTATTGCTGAGGCCTGACACACACACACACACACACACACACACACACACACACACACACACACACACACACACACACACACACACACACACACACACACACACACACACACACACACACACACACACACAGGCCGACTTGTCCTCCCACTTTTATGTGCAACCTGGCGTCATCATCATCTCCTTGATAGAGCGGCTGGCAGCCAGCTGCCTGTACAGCTACATCAGCATGCATTATGGCAGAGATAAAATAGCATTTACCTGGGGAGAGCAGCAGCACAGAGCGAAACAGGTTTGACAGTGTCTCGATGTTTCTCAGCCTAGGAAATGACAACAGGATTGCGTTTAGACAGGCAAGACGAGTTAAATGAATTCTAAGGCCATCCTGTAAATACTGCTAGGTGGGAAATGAGATTAGTCTGGAGGTTTTAATCGGAAATGGGGGCTTGGGAGGTAGATGAAGAGTTCATTTATGAAACACTATGCATCAGTGTCAGATAATAATATGTCACTGCCAAGAGATTTGTCATTCAATATCCTTCAAAGATAAAAATGTTTTCAACTAGCAGCAACATACAAAGGTTACAAATCATTATTTTAAATGTAGGATTCCTTTGGCTAAGAATAATATGCGATTTCTTGTTGGGAGTTTTTTTTTTTTTTTTTAGCTGGTTTCCATCAACCCAGGTTTACAAAACAGAAAATGAAATCTGAGGTGGGGAAAAGTTGACTTATTTTCTGTCAGATATATCGTTACAATACTGGCTTTCATATTAAACACAAAAATCCCTCTGAGCAGTCTGACGTCTAAAAGCTGAGACTGCTTCTCCCACCCCCCACCCCCCACTCCTGTATGATGGCCAACATGCTCACATCAGGCATGGCTCTTGCTATGAGCACACAAGCCCTGCTAACCTGCTGTTCAAAGCTTCGGTTTACAAGAATCAGCCAATTAAAAGAAAGGTGGTTTAAATGAAAGGTGGCCTTTAAGGGAGAGGGACTAAAATGCTTGTTTTAGATGGGACAAACTGAGGAGCTGCAGCTCTATGAGGGCAAATAAGGATTATTTTAACAACTTAAGTAAAACATAAGAATAAAAATATGCAGCTGGAAGTGAGCATAATAAGTCCACATTACAATATATTTGAGCAATCCTAGAAGGTGACCCATTTTAAAATTTCTTCATGTTCCCAACTCAAACCAGTGAATTATTCAAATTTCCACACATTTCCTGACTGGCGAGCACTTAACTAATTTAGTTCCAGAAATTCCCAGCAGGAAACCTGAATGGTAATTTTATGAAGAAAAAGAAACTCTGCAGTACGGGTGTGTGCTTTGAAAGACTTGCAATCATTTTCTTACTAATGATGTTCAACTCATTCTGGCGTTTAAAAAGAAAAATTTCCCCCACTGGGAGGTCTTACCTGCCAGAGTCCTCTTCAATCCTCTCAAAGGTGCGAGCCACTGCCAAGTAGGGCACTCTGGAGAGTGATGAACACGTAGTTAGCAGGCAAAGCATCAACACTGACAGATTTTCACACTCGTGGCGCTGAGCTGACTCGGCTATTCAGAGCGACTAGCAATTAATGCAACAGTAGAATAAGCTCCGATTCAAGGTTATCAAAAACCGCACGAAAATGACAGCAAGGAGGGCGACGGTGACAACGCCATGGTGAGAAAAGCGTGTCGCTACAGTTAGTTTGACAGAGAAATATGGTGGGAAATGCAAAGAAAATTTTTAAAGAAATATAATTTTATCTTTAGATTTTCTTTTCAATATATTCCGGATATAAAGCTACTATATCCTAGTGTGTTTTTAATCCTTACTGCATTGCTCTGACATTCAAAGTGTTTATTCAATTTCAGAAAAGAATGCAATTTAATTCAGAGGCTGATATTTAGCTTTAGGAAGCAGCAGACTTCACCTGTGCGCCACTTAAAGCAGGTTAAAACAATCTGTACAGCAGTCGACCCGAGAATAAGCCGAGCACATGAGCAGCATGCCTTACAGCGTGACCTTGATATAAAATTCCATGATTTCCCTGTGATTATCCATTACTAAGTCAGAGCACTTCCCTGGCCTGAAGGTTTTCATTCCTTCAGTTTTTCCCCTTATAAATAACTCGCAGATCTTCACAGAAAAACAAACAGGGCGGCGTTCACTTCAGTTTGGTTCAGAGGAAAGAAGGGAGGGAAAAAAACCAAACAAAAAAAAACAAAAAAAACACCAACAGTGTGATGACTCTAATCGCTGTTGAGTGAAAACGTTTCATCCCAAATCTCGCCTGTTTAGCGAGTAGATTAGCTTTGTCTTTCATTTGACAGCCAGAAGTGGGGCGTAAAAGCAAATAATCACGAGAGAAAGAGACGGGTTGACGTTCGACTATAGTTCCTGTCCACATTGCATTCCAAGCTTTGTTATTACCCTGCTTGGCATAATTCATGATAATCAATCTCAGGGCATCTTGTTTAAATACGTCTAGACACATAGGCAGGCTGTGATTTTTGCATTTACTTTAGGATTACATTCTCGTCTACAACAAACTCTCAAGTAAAGGGAAAAATCGGGCAGCTGCCTAGTTAGAATAACGGCTGTTTTTCCAATGATCCTTCACATAAAATTCTCATAATTTCTGCCTTATGCAAAGATAGTTGATCATCCCACACGCTCGCCTCCTCCTTCTGTCTTTTTTCTTTATATTTTAAATGTCTGATGTCCAAGCGACCGGATTTGCTGGTAGGATAGAGAGGCTTATGTGAAGAAATTATATGATTTTGGAGACATTTCAACAGGGAAAAGCAGTATACAGAAGCAGTGATAAAATATGTGTGAGGGGGTGCCAGTAACTGATGCATGCTGGAAACGGTCAGAGACGCATATGAATTTCAATCAAGACATTCCATCAATCAATTTTGATAGGTGACTTACTTCTGGCCCTGTTTCCAACAAGCGTGGTCCACAGGATGATAGTTCGGTCTCGATGGATCATAGTCTGTTTGTCCTGAGGTTGCCTCACTGAGGAAATAACACAATTTTTTTTTTTTTAAATAAAATATAAGAGCACATTTGTGTCCAACTAAAGGATGGCAACAGCTGTTACAGTCACTGGTGCCAACTCAGATTCCTTTGTAGGCAGAGAGTCACGCACACAATTATCATAACAATGAAACACTTTAAAAATGTGAGGAATATTTTGGAAGATATTCTGGTAGTTTTTCTGGTTAGCTCACAAAGAAACAAGCTGAACTATTGCAAAGTTTATCCGAACTGAACGTACGAGTAGGTATTAAAAAAAAAACAACAAAAAAAACGTTCTGCCTATTAAATAGAAAAGTGTTTCCATTGGCAACAGTTATTGCTTCCCAAAAAATGACTGGGATAGTTTACAAGTTTAAACCTTCTCTCTTTTACATACAAGACGTTGAGTTTCTTTTCCTCAGACAAAATATCATTGTGTGGATTCATTGCACACAGATAAACTAACGCTGTGAACTTTCTTTTGTGTGCAAAACCTGTCATTCCCAGAGTGTCGCACACAAGGTAGTGATAAAAAAATAAATAGTTAGGAAGATGAAAAATGCATTCCCTGCTTTCCACAGCCAAAAATAGTTTGGATCCTGAATAGTTAACATGACCTCAAAATGACAAAGCAGTAATTTGCTGCTGGTTTATTTACATGTGGTAAATGCATTGCTTTATGTAAGGGAGACTGAATAATTGCAAAAGCAATCATAATAAAGAGAAACAGATTTCAGCAGCAGAGAGTGCATGCCTGAGCTGAGAATACGACAATCATCATACACGGTGTTCGCTCGTTGTAGGCGGTGCAGGAAAAGGAGAAATTAGCACAACTGTAAAAGTTGTAAATAATAGCAGTATGGAGCAGCCTAATGACTCTCACGCCGAGCTGAGGTGAAACAAAGGCAACAAAATTAGACAAATAACGCCTGCGTTGGTCCTGTTGTCATTTATTCTTTCATTATTAAGTACCAGCTCGGTAAATATTTATCCTGGATATATTTATATATCACATTTCATTTCACAAAGATAAGAAAACAATGTTCCAGTCGAGCCTGATGCTGTTTTACACATAAAGAAAGATTTCTGCTCTCTTAACTCCTAACAGTGCTTATTAATTTAACACTGACACTGGATCAGCAATCAGTATGGGCAAATCCAAGGCATCGGTATCAGTATCGACTCTGAAATGGAAAAAGCTGCTTTGAGTCCACCTAACTGACTGCTGTATGGGCTTTGGTAAGGACACATGACGTATTGCTGACTAATAAATGACATCCTTTTTAGGATAGAATAGAACAGAATAGCCCTTATTGTCATTGTACATGTACAACGAAATTATGGGTACTTCACGCTAGGTATAAAATATAAATAGTAAGGCAGCAGTAATAACTAAACAGGAGAACTATACAGAAACTAGAGGAATAGAAAGAATCTAGAGGAATAGATAGAAACTAAAAGAAAGGCACACACTGGAAAACCGTTATAGTTCTAGTAATGGAATATCAGGAAGAAATTACGTTAAATAATGCAGAGCACACACTGCATTAGGAACCCCATTTAAGCCCAGTCTCAATGATGAGTTTTGCTTCTTTTTGCACTCTGTATCACTGTCTGTTTACATGAAGGAGGGGCGCACACACACACACACACACACACACACACACACACGCAGACACACACACACGTCGCAGCTGACTAACAGACTCTGAACTACAGTTTATTTGCGATGATGATGATAGTGTTCGTTATCCGTGTGTGCAGCAAAATCTGCTCCCCTCTTCACCCCCAACACTTGTGTGCTCTACACTGAAGAGCTCTGCATAATTATGGTTGAGACCAAGTAGCTGCAACCAGCCAGGCCCTCCTCCTCTGCACACGAGCGAGTCTCTTTAAATCAGGAAGGAAGAGGAAAGAGGACAGCAGAACCTGATGACACAGCCCGTTTAATATCGACGCATGTTTCTGAACTGTAGACTAAAAGGTACAACTGTACAGTAATGAAACATCAGTGCCGGTGTTAATATTCACACATTCACTAGCAAATGTCTCAACACGAGAGCAACTTTTTGAAATTATTGGGACTACTTAGATAAAACGTTTATAAGTATTTTTTTTTTAAAAAGCGCTTGATAATGCCCACTCATAAGGGGGGGGCACGCCTCCTGAAGCCTTGAATAGAAATCTGTACAATAAAAAACACACTCATTTATAAATATACACTGACAGATTTTAATCTACATATTTTGCTAATGCTATTCCAGCCTTTTTTATTTGTTTGTTTGTTATTTTTAGGACTAGAATAATCACCCACTCAGTAGGTTTGACTCCCCCCCTTGCTTAACTGACAATTAATCATCAGTAACATTCCTAAACAAAACCAGCACATCGCCGTAGTGATGAATGCAAGAAAACAACCTTGGTTTGATTAACTTTTTAAGGTATTAATGTCATATACTATTGGTTTGATTGCATTTACTGCAGATCACTATTATAGTTAACGTCATCAAAATGTAAACGGCATCATTTCACCTGTTTTGGCTACAAGTCTTGATAGAGTCTTCTCAAAAGCAGACATTATTTCTCATCCGCCCACCCAACTGTGCCTTCACAGCCAGCTTTTTTCTATATTTATACTTTCAACGCTGAAAGTAACCATGCATTTCTCTCTTTTTCATCATTTTTGTAGAAGCTTGAACTATATCTTAACAAATCTGAAAAAGGAACAGAATTCAGTGTTTCTTTGCAGTGTGAGTGCTTAGTCTGAATCAATAAAATATAACCCCTCTGGCAGCTACCATCAATCAACATAATAAAATGATTAGGTAGTCACTGAAGAATATAATGGAAATAATTCTCACTAGCTGTTCTCCTTCTCCTCTTCTACAACTTGTCACTAAATGTTGATTCTCCTTCTTTTCCCCACATGCATGTACAGTTTACACTTTGGTAAGACGAGGTCAGAGGTGAAGCTCAGCTGAACAGGCCGACATGTGGATGAGTTTAGTGTTCCAGCAAGATAACGCGCAGGCAAGAAAGGTGGCAGGCTTATCAAGCCTGAGCTAGCTGTAACCTCCTGTTGCGCCTGTCTTACCCTTTCGTGTCTTTAGTCTCCTCCTCTGACCTCTTCCTCTCTGGACTCGTCTTTTTCTCCCCCTCACTCTTCTCCGGCTTCTCCGTCTTCACTGCTGCTTTTCTGGGAGCTATCGAAGGAAATAAATAAAAGACAAGGTGAGGGTGAAGCAGGGGTTGAAGCGGAGAATTGTTTTACCTTGTTCTCCAAACTGATAAAAGCACAGCACATTCACATATGCAAGCACAGAACTATGCAAATTCCTTCTCACCAAAGAAACTGCTGATGGGGGCTTTCCTGGCCGGCTCCTTATCTTTCTGCTCTTTTGCTTCTTTCTGCCTTTTCACCGTTTGACTTTTCGGGCTCTCTTCTGTGCCTCGCGTGTCCTTTTCAACCACCTCCGTTTTGGCGACGGCAGGCCCTTTCTCATCATCGTCATCTGTCTTCGGCTTTGCTTCATTTTTCTTTTCCGCCTCCTCAGCTTTCTCCTCTTTCTCCACCTGCTCCTCTTTTTCTCCACTTTCTTCCTCTTCGCTCGTGTTCCCCACCTCCTCGTCCCCTGGGTTGTTAGCTTCGGTCACTGCCTTTTCACCCCTTTCTTCCTTTGTGTCCTCCTCCATGGGTTCATCTGCGTTACCTACACAGGGGCAAGACAGAAAGGGAGTGGAGTCATTGAAGAGCAAAATGCCAGCAGGTTTACTGAGGGCAACCCAGTTTTTTTGTGAGCCCATATTTGAAGACGTAAGAGCCTCCTTCAGTAAATGCCGCAGGTTATATTTCTGAGGTTTCCTTTTCACCTGAGAAAGGCAGCTAAGAGAAATTACTATTGACAAACTTGTAGCACCGACTCCCAGCAGATAGAGCTGAGGTCATGATACTGGCTGGGTAAGGAGGGCAGCATGAAACTTTAATTTTCCCATTCAAACGTTAAAGTAAGTGGTGGAATGGACTGCTAAACCCAATAGTCACAGCTGGTACTTTACTAGACAACTTTAGAATGAGAAAGAGAGCCACTTCCCTGACTGTGGGGGGAAAAAAAAAAATGGGGGGGGGGGGGGGGGCCCAAGGGGGGG
>VURO01013199.1:5235-15243 GCA_015108175.1 Pelvicachromis taeniatus
TGACAGCACCAAATGGAGCCTCATGGGGTGGAGAGGCATCTCGTCAGAAGAGCCACACGTTCAACTGTCGCATGCTGGTCAGCTATGTTCATGGTCAGGCTCATGGCCTGCCAGAAGAAAGAGCAGGAGGCCAACGCTATGAGACCATGCAGTGTTTTGCTCTCACTCAGCCCCGGGCCATGATGGAGGAGGGAGATGGCAAGTCATTGAGCTTGTTTTTTTGTTTTTTGTATTAGAGCCGCTTTTAAGGAAAAAAAAAAAATTCATTAGTGTCCATTTTTAGACTAAAGTCATACTTTCAAGATTAAACTCAAATTAGCGTTTTGGGAAAAAGTCGAAATGTGAAGATTTCAGTTGTTGTTTCAAGCTAAACAACTGCCGCGGCTTTTATACTCTCTACAAATTGCGTTGTGACATACATCCTCTTTATTGCACAAGGGTGTAACCATCGGTATCTTTCCATCTGTCTACTGCCAGACATTTCAAGTTAGTGTGGGTTTTTCTTCTTTCCTACTGACCACATGCAGCTTTCTGCACCATCTTTAACATCCTTATTCTTATCAGCACATTGTGTTTATTTGCCTGTTGTTATTATTATTTGCTTATTTTCATCATTAATCTAAACAAGGCATTTTGTAGAGGGTATAGCACTTGTGGCAGTTTGTCTTGAAAAAAACAACTGTAATCTCCAGTTTTTTTTTTTCTCAAAATCTTTTTTTCTCTCCTTAATGTAGCCCTAATACTCATTCACAACATGCAAACTATTGTTTACATTTATGTTTAGAATTTGTTGTTTAAAACCAGATGCTCTTTCATTATGTTTTGCCTTATTTGGCTTCCTCTTAAATTTTCCAAACAGTTCTATATCTATAAACAAAATAGTGACCATCCAGTTCTGCCTCTACTGTAGTTACATGAGCATTTAACATTGTGCTGTCTATTTCCTCAGATTTGCAGTCATGTATGATATGTGTGGCACGACGCATCACTGCAGTGGAGAGAACAGAGAGGTTTAGCACTCGCCATGAACTGTCTGGTAAGTGTTTGCTGTGTTACGTGTAATGGAGACATCCGAGAATTGTTTTTATTTTTTTTTTATTTTTTATTTTTTACATTTGGGGACGGAAATGCATATTAACCAGCTACAGCGACAAGGCTTCCATTATTTTTCATACTGTGAGTTTCTTTGTGTTTGTCTGTGTGTCATCATGGAACACATACTGGAGCAAGGCATAACACAGAGGCCGCCCGATCGCTTTGGCAGCTCTTGTTTGTGCAATAGCATTGCAGTCATGCACAGTATATTCACAAAGCTTGTGTGTAGCTAAAAATAAAGCAGATTTGTTATTGGATTTCTTTGGGTTCTTTGCTTTTTTTTCACATAGTGAGTCTGTCTCTGTGTGAATGTAATTTTGGCAACATTTGGCCGTGGAGACCCAGACTGTAGCAGGAATTACCACAATGTCTGTATATGTCTGTCTGTGGACAGATTTAGTCAACAGGAGACTATCACAGCCATAAAACACACACATGAATACACTCTACTGCTTTCTTTTTCTTTTTTTTCTTTTGTGTGGTTTCTTTTTTTGTTTTTTCATTTTAATAATGTCAAGCACGTGAAGAATTGGTCAGTTCATGCTTTAAGGTGCTAGAAACCTTAAAGCATGAACTGAACCATGGAAATCCATGGATTTGGATTTCCTTGGATTTGATAGCAGCAAACAGTTGCTGCAGTTTTGTCAGCTGCACATCCATGATGTGACTCTCCTGTTTCACCACATCCCAAAGATGCTCTGTTAGGCTGAGATCTGGGGACTGTGGAAGGTCATATGAGTACTGTGACCTCCTTGTCGTGTTCAAGAAACCAGTATGAGATGATTTGAACTTTGTGACATGGCATCCTGCTGGAAGCAGCTATCAGAATACGGGTGCGCTGTGGTCATAAAAGGATGGACTGTTTCAGTCCATTCTCTGTAAACCCTAGACATAGATGTGTGGGAAAATCCCAGAAAATCATCAGTTTGTAAAATACGCAGACCAGGCCATCTGGCACCCGCAACCATGTTACATTCAGAGTCACTTAATAGGCCTTTCTTCCCCATTCTGATGCTTGGTTTGAATTTGAGCAAGTTGTTTTGACCGTATCCAAATGTCTAATGAGTCTACATGGCCAATACATTGAGTTCATTGTGACTGGCTGTTTAGCTGTACACAATGAAGTGGTCTTGTTTTGTTTGTTTTGGTTTTGTTATGCACAGCAGCTGATTTACAAAATGATTGTAAATGTAATAAGTATTATAAATGATGTAGGTGATGCTACAGGATGAAACCACCCATGTCATGAACAATTAGGCAGTGTTATTTAAAAATGTCTGTATTATATAAACATGGACTAGATCGAACACTTCTGCTTTCTCCTCACCACCACTAGCTAACTGGGGATTTTCTGTTGTAGGTAAACTGATTGAAATTGAACAGCAGAACTCTCTTCACACGACCATGCGCCCAGGGTGGGAAGACCTGGTTAGACGCTGCTTGCAGATGTTCATCCATCGAAGTGAGGGACAGCCGTGGTCCTTCAAACGCCACTACCAAGATGGTATGCATTTCTAATTCTACATTACTCTATATTTATGCAGTAACATCTTTTGTTTGGATGCTCTTAGACATGTCATCTTATTATGGTCTTTGTTTTGTAGGTTAAGGCTCCTTGTACATAAATAAAAGGATAACTACACTAATAACAATCTTACTCTAGCAAGAGACATGAGCTATGTAGCTCACCTTTCTCAAGTGTATAGCTATTGACCATGCGGGGTGCCTTGGCCATAATAAACGGTGAATGATCTCTAGGCTGACCTTTATAATATTAAAGGTCTTGCTGAAGACAGGCCACAGGCTATATGGCAGCTGGTTTATTACCTATGGCTGTTTTAATATTCGTAGTATGTTTTGTTTGTTTTGGGGGGGGGTTGTCAGCTTTTTCGGAGGAGTGACATTATTTTCTCTCTCCTCTTTTCTTTTTTTCTCCCTGCTCCAGCTTTCCATAACGGCCATGCGGAGACGCCGCTTTACCGGTTCTCACTCTCAGATGGAACCCCTGTCACAGCTCAAACAAGAAGTGACCTCTGTAGGAATCCCAGCACAAATGAACCGCACTCTTTCCTCTCCACACACTTTCTGCAAAGGTACAAATTGTCAAATGAACAATATGATTTCATCATCTGTCTCATTCCTTTCTACAACTTAATCATCATTCTGCTTTCACTTGTATTTTTGTAGAGAGCACAATGGTTATCGGGGGAACCGGGGTGGTGGCATGAGGCCTCAGAACATGGGTATGAACAACCCCAACCAACAGATGAACATGGGCCCAGGAGGTGGGATGGCCATGAACAGGGGCTATGGTATGGCTGAGCAGGGCAACGTGCCACAAAGAGGAGCGCCACCGTATGCTGGGAGCAACCGGATGAATCCGATGAATCAAATGAGTCCCATGCATCACTCTATGCATCAAATCAATTCCATGCATCAGATGAACAACATGGGTCATATGAATCAGATGAATTCCATACATCCAATAAACTCCCCCATGAGCTCAATGAACCAAATGGGGTCCATGAATCAGATGGGCCATCACGGTATGCATCAGCAGCAACAGCAGCAGCACCAGCATCAGCAGATGGCCCCGTTCCATGGACCTGGAGGTGGACCTGCAGGTGCAGGGTATGGGATGGGTATGACGAGCCCTCCCCAAGCCAGTCCAGGGATAAATTGTCCTCCACACAACGTCATGGGTTCACCCAGAGTCCGAGGAAGCCCCTTCTCTCCTGGAGGTATGAGTCAGCTACTCTGAAACAGCCAAGTTGAATACAAAATTCATTACAGTGGTGTGAAAAACGTATTTCCCCCTTTCCTGAATTTGTTGTTGTTTATATATTTGTCACGCTTGCAAATGTTTATTAAATATTTAAAAAATAAAATTGAAAAATACAAAATGCAGTTTTTAAATAATGATTTCATTCATTAAGGGTAAAATTGATCCAAACTTACCTAGCCCCAAAAAGTAAAAAGTAATGCTCCCCATAAATCATGAATTAATGGTGATAAACCACTTTTTTTCTTTTTTTTTTCTTTGAAAGCTGTGTTCAGTTTCACCAGCCACACCCAGGCCTGATTACTGCCAGACCTGCTAAGTCAAGCAGTCGCTTAAATAGAATCTGCCTGACAAAGTTAAACAGGCTAAAAGATCTCAAAAAGCAACACATCAAGAACTGTAGGCCTCACTCTCTCCGGGTATTAGGTTTACAGGGAAAATTAGTTTTTCATATAGCAGAAATCATCTTGTTAACAGTACTGTAGTTATAAATAGTTAAACCTGCTTTTTTTTTTTTCCTCCCCTGTGTGTGTTCAGTAGATTTACTCTGATTGTGTCCTTTGCAGGTATTAACTCTCCCATGAGCTCAACTCATGCTGTTAATTCAGGAGGTGGAGGAGGAGCTACCACCTTCTCCAGCAACTCATTGAATGCCCTTCAAGCTATTAGTGAGGGAGTGGGCAATCCAATGCCTTCCCCACTCACTTCTCCTCCTCCTCCTCCTCCTCCTCCTCCTCACAAGCCCGACAGCTCCCCAAGCATCAACTCTACTAATCAAGCAGCAGGGGGACCCTGTAAACCTTCCCTCCCAGCCTACTCAGACTCCAGGAGCCCAGGCAGCTCACTGGGGACTGGTGGAGAGCAGCAGCCTCAGCAGCACCCACGCACCCCCACCAGTGAGGGCCCTCCTGACAAGCCAGACAGTCAGGCCAGCAGAGAGGCAAGTCTGGGTGGGGGAGAATCCAACAGACGGGTCCCCGACACAAATTGCCACAAGAAGCTTTTGCAGCTCCTCACCTCTCCTACAGATGAGCTGGTTCCATCCAATCACACAGCGAGCTCCAGGCCCAGCTCCACACCTGAGAGTAAAGATGCAACCGTCACCAGTCCCTCCTCTACCGGAGTGTCATCCTCTACAAGCGGCAGTCATGCTGCTGTTTCCTCCTCTGGTAGCACAGGAAATGTAAATAACCAGTCACTGCAGGAAAAACACAAGATTCTCCACAAGCTCCTGCAGAATGGGAATACTCCCGATGAAGTGGCTCGCATCACAGCTGAGGCCACAGGCAAGAGCAGCTTGGATTCAGGGACACCAGAGCCGGCGCCTGCCACCAGTGGAGTGGTTAGGGGGTCAGAATCAAAGCAGGAGCAGCACAGCCCTAAGAAGGAGAAACCCAATGCCCTTCTTCACTACCTCCTCAATAAGGATGACTCTAAAGAAGTGGGGGAGATAAAACCAAAGGATCTGGATGGGAAAGGTGCTCAGGGGCCAGGGGTCACCAGCTCTGACCACCATAGCATAGAAAGCAAGGTCAAGTTAGAGCCAGCTGATGAGGTAGGGCTTTGGCTCAAAATCTCTCTTGCATGCATGTTCTCAAATACATCATCTTCTTTGACATTGTTTCTGATCATTCCTGGGATTTTTTATTTTATTTTATTTTTCTTCATGGTTCAGACGGAGACCCTGGAGACCATTCTAGGTGTTCCCAGGAACAACTCTGGCTTCTTCCCTGACTCAGATCCCAGAGCTGGAAAGGAAACCGGAACCAAACAGGGAAATATTCCAGACAGTTTACACGGTATGTCAGTCAGTATAATAGTGCATCATGTGATTTGACTTTATTACTGAGCAGAAATACACAGAAGAGTGTGAAGGGACCTTAAACCTTGTATTATATTTGTTTCAGATGGAGAAAGAGCGCCCATGCTTCCAAGTCCGCGTGTTGCCTATCAAAGAACCTTGTCCTTAGATGCTAAGCCCATGAGTGGAGAGGGAGGTATGGGAGGCGGTCTGGCTACAAGAAGAAATATTCCCTCTTCTACAATGGTCAAACAAGAGAACATGGACGTTCCAATCCGAGGACCTGTGCCTAATGGCTATCCTGCAGGCATGGGTGTGTGTCCACCAAGAGGCAATCCTACAAGTAACTTAAGCATTTACTTCCTAAAATATCTAATATCCCAAAGTTTTCTCTGAATACTTGTGTCCAACAGAATAAACGGCATGAGAACATTTTTTTGAGTTCTAGTTACTTTAAAATTTCGAGTTAGAGCTACTACCTGTAAAGTACAGAAGCTGCCCCCTTGACTGATAACACCCAGTAATGCAACACTGTATGTTTTCCTGTGTTATTCAGGAGGCATGGGCAGAGGCATGGGTATTCCCCAGCGCCCTCCCATGGCAGGGCCAGGGGAATGGGGGATGCCGAGATCCAGCGGCAGCCCTGTAGCTGGACCAGGACCCCCTGGCATGGGTCGCTCTGGTCCAGTGGGAGGACCCTTAATAAACCGCTCCATCAGTGCACCGGGAAACACCAGGTCTATGCTGCAGCAGCAGCTCATGGATATGGGTATGTCACATGTCTATGTTGTAGACTGAACCTTAAAAAAAAAAGCGCTTAATTTGTGTGCAACATGCTAAAATAACTATATAAACGTTTTCTGTTAAGTGCATTGTGACTACATTTATCTATTTTAACTATACATGCATTTCTAGGTACCAGTGATGCTAATGTAGCCATGAGCCCATTTTCTGGACATGGTCCCCCACCTCAGTCGCCCTCCTGGCCAGACTCTGCCATGGGAATGGAGAGACCACAGAATAACATAAACAGGTGAACCTTCTGCACCAATCCCACATTTATCTTCTCTTGTAATAGATGTCAAGCTGAACTCAGCAGTTAACATTATTAGACTCTGAAAGTGACATTTTAAAAACCTGTTGGTCATTTTTTTGGGGGGTGTGGTGTTTAGGGACCCGTTTGCACACCCCCTGGAAGAACTGTTGGGGCCCCTGCCCAATAGTGAAGGGCCAAGTGACGAACTTGTAGACCAGTTGGACTCTCTGCTCAAGGCTGCTGATGTCAGTACTCTTCAGGAGATAGACCGAGCTCTAGGCATCCCTGAAATTGTAGGCCAGGTAAGAGAGATACTTAAATCATACCAACACTAATGCCATTGTTGGAATCATTTTTGGCTTAACTTGCACAGGAGTTTTAGTAAAGTTTAGTCCACTAACAAACATGTCTGTACACCAGGCCCAGGGACCCGAGGGCCTTCAGCACAGCCAAGATCAAAGCCAGCGTCCGTGCCCAGCACCATCGGGACCATTCCCAGGGCCTGATGGCTCCATAGGCATGGACCAAAAACCCATGTATGGCCAGGGCTACCCAGGTCCCCCCTCGATGGGCATGCAACCTGGATATGGTGGCAGCGCAATGCAAGGCCAGTCTCCTGGAACCTTCAGCCCCATGATGAATCAGATGGGGCAGGCAGGGGGTTTCCCTGGCATAGCAGGCATGGGGGGTATAGGCAACCCCCGTGCAAACATGCCAAGACCTCGCATGATGACTGCCAACAAACCTCTGAGACTTCAACTGCAGCAGAGACTACAAGGACAACAGGTAATCTGTCTGAGACACTTTTTCAAAGGTAGTCTACCATGCTGTATATTTGAAAATACACTAGGTTAACTTGTTTCTTTGAAATGTGTCTTCTTGTGTTTTGGTTAAATGTGGATGTTAAAAAATTAAGCATAAAGGCATAACAAGCTGTATTTATCTCATCTCACCCGGCAGTTTATGAACCAGGCACGACAAGCTGTGAAGATGGAAAGTACCCCTGGAGCAAACCCTGTCATACGCACAGGCATGCAACCTGGCATGGGTGGTCAGGTATGTAGATGGTACTTCATCTGTATTGTAGTGTGCATTCGTTTGACACAGCAGCAAAGCTCCATGTTGCCTATTTAATGTTGAGCATTGTTGTTCTCTGCAGCCTGGTTTCCTGAATGCCCAGGTGTTAGCTCAACGCAGAGAATTGCAGTTAAGAAGGCAGCGGATGATGGTGATGATGCAGCAGCAGCAGCAGCAGCAGCAGCAGCAGGGTCAGGGGGCAGCAGGTACCTTCAGCCCTCCTCCTAATGTCACAGCACCAACAGGCATGGATAATCCGATGGGGGGGCCACCCATGAACCAGCCTGGACAGCAGGCTTTCAACTATGGAGGCAACTACGGTGAGTTGACTGAGACAGAGCCAGCGCCAGCTGTCTGTATCTTTCGTCATATCTTCCTGAAGTTTCACACTCAGCTGTTGCACTTTTGCAGGGATGAACCAGCAGGGGGATCCAGCCTTCATGACTCCAGGTTGCAGCCCACCAGGAAATATAATGCCAGGAAGAATGGGAGGCCAACCGCAGAATGCAATGATGCCAGGAATGCAGGGAAATCCACAGGGAGGGCACTCGTTCCCATCTGGAGACTTGAAAGGCTGGCCGCAGGGTGGAATGCCACGTAACATGTATGCTGCATCAGGCTTCCTTTAGTCATCAGCTGTTTAAGTGTTACTCAACAGAAACATGACTGAGTGCTGTTTCTCAAAGTCAAGTTACAGAGGTAATTTGCTTTTCATGTTTCTCCTTGTCTAGGTCCTATCCTCAACAGTTCCCTCAGCAGGGCAATCAGGCCCAGTTTGGACCCATGATGATGAACAATTCTATGGGGGGACCCGGGCCAGTCAGCGGGGCTGGTGCAGGACAGATGCCTCAAATGGCAGGACAGATGCAGGGTCAAATGGGCATGAACTCTATGGGGATGGGTCGAATGCCAATGGGACCTGATCAGGTGGATAATTTTAGGGTCTTGCACGTGTTTGAGCTGCTGCTCGGAGGATTTCCCATTTGTAACTTTCTGTCTGCTTTGTGTGGTTTTTTTGCAGAAGTATTGCTGAGGACCTGTGGCTCATGACAGAATCTGGACCTTTCAGCTGTGGCAGATTTAGCTGAACAAGGAGAGGAACTGGACGCAGACGCACACACACACACACACATTCACCACACACACACACAGTAGAGTTCCCCCAGCATAAATTTTGACACAAAGAACTCAGCACAACATGCTGCTCGCCCTAGAGGAGTGTGGGCTGCAAGGACAAACGATTTGTGCTAGGTTTCATCCGCAGTGTAAGCCCTGCACACATGTATACAGAAATCCGGTATGGGTGTGTGTTTGCACGTGCGTTTGTGTGTGACCTGAAGCTGTCGGGCAGTATTCAGCGTCACAGCCAGACTGCAGAACAGGACTACGGTACAACTGGCTGTGGCTGCACTTTACCACAAGGCTTCTGTTTCGGGGGTGAGAGATTGATGCAATATTTCTTCATTACAGCCTTACTAGAGATTCAATGCCTTCACAACAATGGTTTGGGTTTTTTTCTTCTTATCCTTTGGATGCGCCTCATTCTAAAGTCATTGGAAGCTATAAGCACACAGTTTACTATGTTATGCAGATTTGAGCAATAACTCTTGCCTTTACGCTTTAGACTGTACCTGAGCATCATAATCCCTGTTATAAGCAAACAAATGGTACTGCAGTATTAGATGTCTCAAATGTTCTCTGTGAATATGAATTGTAAATATTCTACATATATTATCAAACATGCTTTTTAAAGGCCCGTTCTTGCACAAAGTATGAGACCTGGTTGTATTTTTGTGTCCCATAGGTCAATGTCGATCTGGTTGATTTCCTTTTTTTCTTTCATTTACAGAATGCTTTTTACTTTTTGAAACAAAACAAATAATAAGGTTATGTATTACGTTTTTAGGCACTTTTTAACTTGCGACGAGTATCCGATGCATTGAAGGTTTGAGCTTTGACGTCATCAGAAGTTTTAAGGGAGGGCGGGGAGAGTAAATTCTTCCGGGCCGGGATGTCAAGACTTCAAACCATCCGGTTTTTGTTGGTTTCTTTGTGCAGGGAGCTGCGTGGGGATTTGTCTGCAGTACGGTTAAAGCAGGTTCCTCAATTCACCCAAACAGGCCTGGTTCTTGCAGTGTCCCCACTCCCAGCAGCAGCAGCTCCGTCTGTTCAGCTTTTTTCTTTTTTTCTTTTTTTTTTTTCCTAAAATTCCACCAT
>VURO01013200.1:1359-21427 GCA_015108175.1 Pelvicachromis taeniatus
TTGCAGGCCTGGAAAAAAAGGAAAAGCACTGGACCCTATCCACTTACGTGCACAACATCCAATGCATTTCTTATCACCACGTGTATGTTCTCAATTTTTCTAAAATAGCAGGCCCTCTCGCGATTTGCAAAGAGTGCTGCCAATCATTTCTGTCTATTTCGATGTAAAGAAAATGCAGAGAGGGCTATCATAGAAAAAGTCGTTCCAAAAAAAAATAAAAAATAGAAATATTACTGTCCGAGGTGAAAGCTAAAAACGGACACGGTGATTCCCTGTAGTTACTGCACAAGTGGGACTGCCACTTTATCATTTAATACATCTGGTTGATGCATTAAATAAACTGCTTTAAGGATCGTTTCCTAATAAACCTTCAAAAATACATATAAATTAGGTTTTAATATGTGATGCACTTAGTGAAAAAAATTACAGCTGACTGTCATTTGTTGGTACATGATTGGAGGCAGTTCATTAGTTTGCATATATGAAAACTATTTTCATACATGAAAACAAATGTGTGCTATTATTACAGTTACTACTATTATGAGAATATTCATGAATATCTTACTTGTGTGTAAAACGTTCGCACACACAGTTTGAGGACAGACGGGATTTAAGCTGTGTCGGCCCGTTGTGATTTATTGATGAACAGAGCCTCGTGAGAGCGACAGGGGTCAACACTGTCATCACGTTTTGATTAAAACATCTTCATACTGAAACATGTGACAACACATTTCTCCTGGCTATATCAAACAAGTAAACTAGTACAGGCAGCAGCAAAAAACACTCAAATTGCTCTAATGACAAATAACCCAAAACTGAAAATTGTTGGTATTCCCGCATCTATGGAATAACTGTCAATAAAGGAAAAAAACAAAACAAAACATGCCACTGTTTCTCGTTTTCTCCCCTGTTACATCATCTTTCCATTTTAAATCACAGAACTGACTAAAGGTTTGTTTTCTGCCGTTGGCCACTTATTCATAAGAATATAAATTACCATAGTGTGTGACAAAATGGGCCCGAGAAATGCAAAGTGCATCACCGACGGTCGTTTTGTGTTAAATGCACTGAAATGCTCTGGTATGGAATCTTCCTTTAAGGCCTAAATGCCAAACCTAGGATGTCTGCCCTTTGTCACATCTGCCCTCTAATGTCCCGGGCCTGTCACTCTGATTTCTCGATACCTGATGTGATCTGAAAGGGAGAAGTCGGGAGAGCCAAGCAGCGCAGTGATCATCATAACCTTGACTTCCAATAGCAATACTGACTCCAAATCTGTCAGTCACATCGAGTGTATCAGTCGCGCTGTGCTAGCTAGCAACAGCGAGGAAGCTGGCTTTCCTTTAACAAGCCGCACACAATCTGCAGATTATGCGTTCTGTACTGAACAAAATACATCAATGTTGCGACAACTGCACAAAAACTCTAAATTTGACTTCAAACAGACTGTCCAGTGTATCAGTGATTATGCTATGAATGTCACAACAGCAGAATACAGTGTAAGGTCACTCATTATTGTACATACAGAATAATGTGTCATTGTGTCATCTCCATTCTCTTTTTCACGTAGGTTGAGATGAGCATTTATGAATGTGCCCAAAGACTTTTTTGATGATCAATGTAAGTGCTCAAACTCAATCCGTGTACAGTGTTCTGCATTTGAATGGTCATGTGGCACCAAGACAAGGCATGATGTTTTCAATGAGGTCTAGCAGCAATGCTTGTTTGTTGTAGCCTGGTCAGCTTCTGATTAGAACATCATTAACCTTCATTGAAACGCGAGTCAAATCAAAAATACGTGAGACCAACTAATCTGTTTACTCCAGCGTAAACCGCTATCTCACAAAAATTGGCTATGCTACTCTGAGCACTTAGTCCTTCAAAAATGGAGTATAAATGTGAGAGTGTAGGAAGGTGGGGACATCCCGAAAACAACATCATATCATCGTAGCAGTCACAAGTGTTTGTCCTCCACTGCCACATCTGTGCAAAGACATGATCCATCAGCCATCGGAAAGCATCTAGGTAGTACAAAGTCAGCAGTGGAGGTGAAGATATTGCACAAGCAGACTAACGTCAACAGCTCCATCGAAATGGCACAGCGCAGGCGTCACACTGAAGAATAAAATTCTTTTTTTTTTTTTTCCACATTAATGAACACAGTAAAAAAGAAAAAAAATCCCAAAACACGCCCAGTTGATGACTTCTTTATTGCAGCACGTTTCCCTTCTTTTTTTTTTCGGTATCTATTTTTCAAACACCCACTTATTAAAAAAAAAGAAAGAAAAAAAAAAGGTTGCGATTCTCTGTTCGTCATTTGCGAGGAGCGGTTTTGAAAAGTCCGTTTTGGCAGTAAGTTTTTGTTCAAGTTGGGAAAGCTGGGAGAATAGATGGGTCAAACCGGACAGCCATGGGTTTTTGTTATTTTTTTTAGGTTATTAGAGTCCCGTGCTCTTCTTCTTCTGCCCCACCCTGCCTATCCCCTCGCCGCCAGCACAGTAATATGATGATCACATGCCGGAGGCACCCAGTCCCATGCTGGCGGTGTGGCTCATGCAGGGCAGCGTCTGAACGGTCTTGGGGAAGTCGTGGGTGAGGATTCGTCCGTTCTCTCCGCCGCTCCCGTTGCCACTCATCCTGGTCAGGGTGGAGCAGCGCATGGCGTCGTTGATGGATTGCTGTTGGAAACAAAAACATCGCAATTAGCCAACAGATCAGATTTTGGTGAATTTGTGCACACATGCATTATTTTGTAATCAGAACAGTGAATGCAACAGTTTGAGCTAGCAGCACACAGATAATATCTGCAGAGTAGTACGTTTTTAAAAAAAAAACGTTAATACACGCACAAAAGAGTCTGTTGCACGTACATATGTTCCTCTCTGAATGTGGTGCGGGCACGCCAAAAAAATCTGGAGCAGGTAAACTGTTAAAGGTGCTGTTTTTTTAAAAAACATTTCTTATCAATTATATTTGCTATGTTAAAACTGGGCTTCCAGACATTGTGCATCAAATGTCCCAATTTGTAGCAGGAGGAGCAGAGTGAAGGGTGGGCAGAGAAAAGGGAGCTGAGGCTTCACTCATTGGTTTAATAGCTTCATTCTCCAGTCTAGCGCAAAAAAAGCCACTGGGCTCGAATGCTGACTTAATGACGTGTGAAGCTTGTGTGTGTACGTGCACGTGCCCACGCGTGCCACTTCGCTATCTGTCGGTATTCTATAGCTGATTAAATCGGGCAAAGCAAGTGTGATCTGGAGCAACCAGTAAGTGCTGCACGGGGATTGGAGAATTACACCGGCCTCTAATTGGAACGGTGTTGTTGTTTCTTTCAAGTCAAACAGCATAAAGGCACCGCTGGACTAATAGGCTCCTCGCCATTCTCTTCAGCATACTGATCAGGTGGCCCCCTTTGTGGGCTGATTAAAACATAAGAGATTTCATGTAGACGATCACTCCTCGCTTTCGGCCTGCCGTTTTTTTTTCTGTTTACATGAAAACGATATCAGTGTGCCCCCCGGGGAGGGGTGGGAGGGGATTGGGGCTTTGAAGCTAGAGAAGTAAATCACAGGCTGTTTGTTGTAAATTGATCCACGAAACTGATAACTAACAGATCCTGAAGACGAAACCACACATCTACCAGTAAAGCATAAAGCAACAAGTCCTGCATTTTGGATCTGTGAACATAACAGCAGTTTGAGTTAAGACTTTTCGACGTCAATGACGGCAGTGATGGAAGACATGCGAGCCGCACCAAGTCTGCCTTATGGTATACATATAAACGATGTTCACCACAATGGGGCCTGCGTTTGCGAGACAGTCAGCAAAAAGAGAAGGAGTAGGGCAGAGAATTGCTCAGAGGGACAGAAGTAGATAGATGTACCACTGTGATTCAAATTGCCTTTATACCTGTGCTGTGGTAGATTATTGTGATGGGTTAAGTAATGCGATATAACAAAAGGCCTGTGAGGAACATTGTGAAGTGTGACATCGAAAAGCAACATGTGTACTTAACCACACAGTCAAGAAGGAAATATAAGTTGGTTTAATAAGTTAGAGAACAACATATAGTGACAAATAATCCATCTATATGTAACTTTAAAGGCAAAAACTAACTTTATAATATAAAATGCTACACGCTAACAATCCTGCCACAATTACACATGAAACTCTAAGTGACTGCGCTGAAAACTTACTTCTCGAACGTGGCGAAACAGGCATAAGGGCAATTTTGGAATCAAGTGATTGAACAACACTGCAGGAGATCAGTGACATAAAGACTGAGCGAGGGAGCGGCAGAGGTAGAGAGAAGTACAGGAGAGCGTTTGCACGGTGGTGGAAGCCGTGAGAGGCCCTACTGTGATCACGGTTAGATGGGCGGGGAGGGGGTGTGGAGGCAGATGTCATCATCATCATCATCATCATCATCATCATCATCATCATGGCTTGATCACAGCGTTTCCTACCCCGTGGCTGTGCTCTGCCCTTATATCTTAACAGTGTTGTTGGCGTACAGGCCGTAGCTGTGCAGCTCTGTGTAGGGGGCGCTAGCACCACTGTCTAAGGCTGAGCAGTGAAAGGCCTGAGCGGCTGAGGCAGCAGCAGCTCGCGCGGTGGACACCTTCATTCGGCGCGACTCGGTTCTGGACTTGTAGCAGAACTCCACCAGTGCCACCAGCATGGCCAGGCCCAGGCCTCCAATCAGGATGTAGAAGACTCCCGCCACATTGCTGAGGCTCAGAGCGCTGGTCTTGTCCTGGAGGAAGGAGGGCGGAGCCAGGTGGTGAGGACGCAATAGTGGCAGCAGTAAATGACATAACATTGGACTCGTTTTCTCTCTCTCACTCTCTCACACACGCACACATTTAGCTATAAACTAGTTTCACAGACAGAAATCATAAGTGAAATGACTCAAATGGAGTACATGTACAACACAGTGACAAATACAGACAAAAATATTGAGCCACCCCTGACTTTTTTATGATTTTCCCAGTAAAACTGAACTAACGGTGCAATGATTTATTGAAACATGTGCAACCACAATTGGAAATCCAGTATATATAATATTTGCAGTGTGTTTGGTATCATTATAATGCTAAAAGAAAAAAAAAAAAGATGACGTTGCACAGTGGATTAAAATCCACTTTTCTTTTCTGCATGTCAAGATATGCTAAGGTTTTGAAAATCACCTTGTTGATGCAAAATTACAATCTGATGTTTGTCAAACTGTGTTTTATTTGAAAATTCAGGTAAAGAAATGGAAACAAACTATGTGTTTTGGCTGCAGGCTGCTAATAACAAAGTGCCTAAAGATACAGTTTAAAAGTAGTTCTTTGATAAGTTGTCTGTTATATGTAGACAAAACATTGGTTCATCTCTGGACTTAGATGTTTTTTTATGCTTCAGTCATTTCAGCAGCTTCAGGTATTAGGAATAGATTGAAAATAAGTGAAAGAAAGGAACAAAAAAGCCTGAAGAACCATTGCTCAGCAAATCTGAACAATAATCTCGTTTCTTGGAAGTGTTAATAAATGAGGGGTGTCTCAAGATTTTTTGCACAGTACTGTTTAGCCCACACTAATCCAAACCTACTAATAGAAACCCACATTGTAAAAAAAATACCTTAACTATTTAGGCACATGAAGACAAAGTAACATAAACGTCAACAAGCAAAGACACACATAACCACACAAAAAGAAAATAGGGACAACAATATATTTCAGAGGCCTGGCTCACAAAGCAGCTTTTAATATGCTAGCAGGTTAACTTTGGATCTAACTTTGGCAATTTGTTATCTTGGTGAACTTGGTGAGGAGACCTAAGTTTTTTTTTGGGGGGGGGGGCTTCTTATAAGGTCCGAGCTGCAGCATTAAATACTGCAAGTGTTAAAGTGACGAATGCAAAGGGCACAGAGTTATTCTGTGAAACTGGTTCAGTGACTTTGCTTTTCTGAGAAAGTTAAGTCATAAATATTTGAAAGGTCTTTGTGTGCACGGTTACAAAACAGAGGCTCTTACAAAATGGGAGGTAGAGCAAAGAAAAAAATGTTCGGCATGCGAAGGTAGGACTCAAAAGGCAGCTTGAAGGTACGATGACTCAAAGTTAGAGAATGGTGTTCCAGTCAGGAGGCCCGAGTGAAATTATGATGGCACAGACTGATACCCACTGCAGGCTCCAATGATTCATCAAAAACATCCTTAAGCATGAATCGGGTTTAGGAACGCTCCCTCAACATTTGGCTCATTTTATCACCTGTCCCTATAAAAAGGATATCATGAATAATTTGTAGTGCAGCCAGTCTTCTCACAAAGCCAGCGACTACAGAAGCCACAAACAAAATCTGCCGTGGCAAGTTAGCTACAATGATGAGCTTTTAGTGACTGCTTACATTTGCATAACTTACTTATTCTGTCGCTACAGGAACAGAAAATTTGAGGCAACTGTAACGTCTGACGACACTATCATATACAGCAGACACACTGAAAAAAGCCTTAATTTAAAAAAAGAGACATCACAATAAAACACTTTTAGGTTATGCTCTGTCTTAGACGAAGTTGGGATTTATTGTTGTCTTCATGGGAGAGGAAGGCAAAATGATTATTTCCCACAACAGACTTGCATAGCACATTAAAATGTCAGCTATGATATTGAACCCTATTTAATAACTCTACGCGAGTGTATATTCTTTTTATAGTATTTCTTACTTACTCTTCAAGTACCGTGTATCTCTATTTCACTTCCTGCCATTTTGTGTGAATGTCAAGTCAAATTTCACACTTTTATTAAATTGTAAGTGGCTGTTTGCGTGAAACCCCACCTCTTGCATTTGCTGTCTGTAACAAAGCTTTGCTTTTTATCTACTGTTTACTAGACTGCATTTTACATTTAATTAACGTTAACCATATTAGAGGCTCTTTTTATATGGAGGCCAATACGCTGATTCTATTAAGGAAAAGTTCAAACAGAGAAAAAGCTCAGAATAAGCAGGTGTAACAGACAGCACTTCTTCTAAACCGATCAGAAAGAAGAATTTCATCACGTAAAGTGTTCAGTCTTAGTTCTTTCTCGTTTTCTTTTCCTGCACGCATCCTCTGTTATGACGTAAATGCACGAGGACCACGAGTGGGGACGCAGCGGGTAGCTGATCAGTCGTGCGCTGCAATAAGATAG
Source organism: Pelvicachromis taeniatus (assembly GCA_015108175.1). Classification (NCBI taxonomy): domain Eukaryota; kingdom Metazoa; phylum Chordata; class Actinopteri; order Cichliformes; family Cichlidae; genus Pelvicachromis; species Pelvicachromis taeniatus. The sequence continues at coordinate 8,527 of VURO01013200.1, forward strand.
CCACTGAGGCATGTGTGACATTTTCATTTCTTCTGCATGTCACGCCGCTCTGATTGAGTGCACGTGCATCCTCGCACAAACACCAGTCCGTATTAAGTCACGTTCCAGCATCTGACCCCAAATTTTCAATCAGATTAAAGATAGTGTGTGCATGACAACGTACGACTCACTTTGTGTGGCAGGCCCCAGATAGTGTTACACACTGACTTACATTTTACACAATGTGAAGTCAAAAACTCATACAAATTCTTTTTAAATGATTACTTTTTTTTTGTGAGGAAATGGGTAGAGGTAAAGTACATAAATACACCCCACAACACGTGCATTCATGCGACGACAGCACAAACGGGTTTTTAGTTTGACATTATTTCATATTATAGGTTGTTTATCTCTCCTGCAACGGCCCCTAACATTACATCTGTGCCTGCTGATAATATACAGAGGGTATTAATTATTAAGGCTTGAATCAGTGAACCTACCAAAGTGATATTTTCTGTATATTAAATATTCTGTTTCATGAAATTATATGGGGAATATTTTTTGTCACTCAAATAGACACATGGAAAGTTGAGTGGTTTTTACCCTCTAAATAAAACTGAGGCAATAATGTGTTTGTTTGCTCAGATAAATTGACTTTAAACCAAAGGGAAATATTGAATTTAAATTCTGTCCAAATATGTAGATATACTCTATAGCAGGGGACATGTGCCAAACTATGTGCTATGGAGGACTGAGTCTGCTGTTTTTTTTTCACCAAGCACACTAGACTAAATCTTGATTTGTGTTGAGTCAGCTGAATTTGAAAGTCTTCCCAAAATTGGTCCTGAAATTCTTAATTATTTTTTAGTGCTGTCAACATTAACACGTTAATCCCAAGTAACGTGATAAAAACTTTTAACGCACTCAATCCGTCTGGAGCGCAGAATGGACAAACTTTGGACAAACTGCCCAAAATGCGTTGACAGAGACATTTCAGGGATTTTGAGTCAGCCTGCGCTCCAGATGGGTTCATTGTTCGCGTTAGTCGCGATGACGGCGTTAACTCGTTTAAGCTACATTAACGTGTTAATGCCAAGTAGCCCCTCACACAGACTAATCCCCGTAGCCAATATTGACGTGTCGACGCATTAAGGCTGACAGCACTATTTTTTTTAAATAATTAAACTGTGGAAGAAAACTTTACCACTTAGAGTAATACATACATACTTACATAAACAAAAACCAAAAAACCCTAATGACTATTTATGATTGTGTGATTCTGCACTCCACACAGAAAACATCTGTTCTCAGAGGGGAGTTAAACTTGCTTGAGAGAATATGGGAGTTTTTCAAGCAGAGGATTAAATTGTAGTGAAATAAAAAGCTGAATAAGTACTACAAGTATGCTGTATAGCGATAATGCTAAATAATTGACACTGGACTATTCCAGGTTATTTTGTGACCACAGAAAAAAATGAAGTGTGATGTGGTTAGTGAGAAATCCCTTTGGGTCTTACTACAATTATTTTGTTAGCTTTGGAAAGACCATGCTAGCCTAACTGCTGTTAGCTCTCGCTATATTGTTAGCACACAGATCTGAGAGCAGCATCAAACTAATCACTGAATTCAATCAAGCAAAACACCTTAATCACGTAATTTAAGTACATATGTGCATATATTACAATAAAGGCTTAGTCTGTTATATGTATGGTGGTGTCATCTCACACCAACCCTGGGTTTGATCATGTGTGGGGGTTTTTCAGGGTGGATTGCAGTCTCTGTCTTTGAGGCACTGGTAACCTGTGGAATCTGAACCCTGTCCCTGACCCAATGACAAACTGGGATGGTAGACCATATAAAAGTTGCATGTAGTCACTATGAATGCACCCACTGCTTAGCAAAGTCCCACTGTGAATCTTTAAGCTGGGCACTTTTGCTTTGAAACCAGATGTATAAGTGAGGTGTGGCTTTGACTGAGGAACTGGATGGACATAAGACTTGCAACATGTTAGTCACAAAAGGTAGCATACCCCGATTTATCAGCCACCTGGACAATGATTAGCATCTATAAGCATCTTAGAAAACAAATGAATCATGATGACTTCAAACTACTGACTGAAGCTATAATTCCATCAGAAAAGTTTTTACTAAGGTCTGTTTTCACCCACAGGAGACATCTCTTCCTGGGTGGAATGCAGATTTATGACTTCAGCAGTGGCTTTACTTTTCAAACCTGGATCCTTTATATAGTTTACGGCTGGGATAGGCTTCAGCTCCACTGTGAACCCTACAAAAAGCCTAACCTCAAATGTAACTCCTTGTAACTGTTCTTATTTTGTTTGTAACATGCTCCTTGTAGACTGAGCTCTTCATAGCACATAGTTTGACATTTCTGCATAAACTATCAATAAAACGAGCAGATACCGAGGTATCTGAACTAATGCGCTAAAGCTTTTCTGTCGGGAGAAACTCCTTCTTGTAGACAGTAGATAACAAACTTCTAATGCATGCAAGTGCAGTGGGCAGACTTGATGCAACTCCGGGTTAATATGAATTGACAGGGCATCCATATATGCATACCTTGCATTAAAAGCGTTTCGCCTGGATTATTATAAAGGCTAATATATAAAGGCAAAGGCCAACAGCTTATGTTTCATCTTTCTCGCCTCATGCCCTTTTGTGTTTCTCATTCCGTTCGACAGAAAAAAATAAGAATTCATATTTCATCTACTGCACAAATATAATGTTACCCTAATACTCTGTGTGTGTGTGTGTGTGATCACTTGTTTGCAGCATTGGATAAACGATTTTTTAAGGATTCCTTCTACCTAGATGGTCCAAATGTTTAGCAATTAATTTGAACAGTTCTTGCTAATCCACCACACATTGTTTATTTACACACTGGGAATGAACAATAAATCTCTGACAGCACAATCTCATCAGAGGGAAGAAATAAACAGCAGAGTGCCACCAGAGTACTGGCCCAATTATAAGTCAGTGTTTTTGGTAAGTACATTTCTGAAAGTGGGGTGGGTCATTTCACGTTTGAAGATTTACTTATTGTAATCAAAACATAAGATGTTTTTTTCTTTGAATAATGGAACTGTCGATGCACTTGCACAGTATTATTGTGAGTGATTTGCTTTGGTGTTGCTGAGAAAGCAAGTTTGAAATGATCCTTGGCATATATCTGCTAGTATTGATCAACGCCCCAGCTGGCCTGTTTTAAAGTGAAAATATGTACATTTTGAAACAAATAAAAATGAACTAATTTCTCCCTTTGGTAACCAAATTCTTTTTTAATGCATTAAACAAAACTTTTGCTTTTTTTTACTTTTGCAATTCAGTAAACCTAGTAGCAAGGGCATACGGTGGTCTCTGATGCGCAGTCTGGGGGTCCTATAAGAGCTGGCAGCATAAAACTAGTCCAAGCACGAATTCATAAAATATATTTATATGTACAAAGGATCGGTCCACACCTCTTAATCTGTGAAATCACCTGTTCTCAGTACCTTTGCAACAGATGTATAAAATCAAGAACCTAGCCATTCTGTGTGGTACTGTAATAGGAGACCACTGTTGCAACAAATCCATTAATGAAATCTTGTCCCTCCTATATATTCCACAACTGTAAATGGTATTATTATAAATAACTGCAGCATTAACATCAGCACAAACAGTGTGTGCCAGGAGCTTCATGGTATGGGTTTGCAGCTCTTGGTGGCCCAGTACTTTTGTCTGTATAGTGTAGCTACTGAATTTTCACATGGTCCAAATAAGATCTGATCAATTCAGTCACATAAAATGAAGCCTCACTACATCATCTTGTCCTCCTGGATACACCTTTACATTAACATTTACATCATTTGTTTTTAAATGGAGCAAAAGTCTAATACATAATGCTGTGAGCCAATGTTAATGACTCACACTGCAGACTTTGACCCTTTTGTGACATTAAAATTACCATTAAAATAGCTGTTTCCCTGCCATTCATATATGTGCACAGGCTTACTTTAAATAGCACAATTTTTCTTTGCTGGCAAAGGTTAATGTTAGAGTAGAAGTGGATTGGACAGGCGGTCAAGTGGTGCCACGTTTGATCACAGCCAGCCCATACAGACATTGTTGGATATTATTATACTACAAATGTAACAGTTCAGCTGGAAGAAAATGAATGGACGGACAGCGGTAACAATCTCTTCACGATGTACTTATTCAAGATGGCAAAGTGTTTACAATTCATTACAATTTTCTAAAGTAGTTACACTTTAGAAAAAGCGGCTTTCATTCACTTTGTTTTGTGCATTTTTATTGGTTTCCTATTAATTAAAACTTAAATCCAAATATTTTGTTTCTGTATAGAGATCGCAATAACGAATCTTTCAGGTTGAACTGAGATTTATTATATTCTTATTTAAAGGTAATAATGCATGCAAAAACATAAGAAAATTTCTATTTTAGTACATTTTTCATTTTTTCCTTAATCATCAGCTTATATTTGGGCCAATACAGTAGAGCTGCCAGAGCCACATGGGGAGTACTGCTAAGTGCAGCGGAGCCTAATGGCTCCACTTTGGACTGGGTTGTGCTGCGAGGTGCTGTGAGGTGCCAGGTTCGGGTTGGAGACTGACCTTTCTTCCGGAGTCCTTGCTGCCACACTCCCCTTTATCGTACCACCATTTGTTTTTCAGTTTGTCTAAGACGGCTTGCTCATTGAGCTTCAACACCGCTAGGTTTACTGGGATTCTTCCAACCATAAGGAAATAACATAAATAACATATTATACCATGTTATTTTATGTTATTATTTCAGAGACATAAAGAGCAGCAAATAGATACACATGCCTGGATTTGCTTCTTGGCAAAAAAACAAACAAAAGAAAAATGTCACTCAAACCACACCCACGTGCACACAAATATATTGCATAAACATCATTAGAAACATCAATCAAAGTGATATGAATTAATACTCCATCTAGCTTGGTTGGTTTGCTCCCTAATGCAGTAGATGTGTATTACTATATCACTTTGGGTAACCGGCACACTGCTTGCACTCACTTATGCCACAAGGCTCTCTTAATTTGATCTTTTCCTGTTTGAAATCAACCATGTTGTACAGCTATGCCTATAGTCCCAGAATGGATGCGTGGGAGCCACAACACGAGGAACCTTGCTGTTTTAATTAGCAGGCACTGATCAATTTTAAATCAGTGCTATTTTGCTTGAGCAGGGGGACATGATGCAAAAATTCCGCACACCATGGATTTCAAATTCATCCCCTGCCGGCCAAGCAATCACCCCCCTCAGTCCTTTCCCTTTGCTCTTCCCCAAACCACACAGAGAGATTAAATGTTGCTGGAGTGGTGGTGCAGCGCGGGCCTGCCGGTTACCCCCCTCTTCCCCTTCCCCCACTTCCCACGCCACCTCCCACTCTCAGTGGTGGTGGGTTTACCCGCAGGGTTTATCAAACTGGCTCTGACCTTGGAGTCCCCGCCCCCGCTGCCGCACTCTCCCTTGTCGTACCACCACTTGTTTTTCAATTTGTCCAAGAGGCCCTGCTCGTTCAGTTTTAACACTGCCAGGTTTACTGGGTTTCTTGAAAATAATATAAAATGATAGCCATTAGGAGACACTCTATGGCACAGATATGAAGAGACTGGTCGTATGGTGGTGGTGGCGGTGGTGACAATGACAACACTGACTTAGAATTGAAAGCACTCCTGCGTTTGGCTACTGATGTGAGGCAGGAGCGCTGGCTTTAGGATGCACGTGTTAGTTGTATACCTGCAAACGCTGAGTGCCAATACAGTCAGGTTTTACCAAGCAGGGGTTGCCTCAGAGAGAGGCAGAGCAAACACTATAAATGGAGATGCTTTTGGATGCGGAAGTCTGACTGCAGATGGTAATTTCCTTTCAGCTGCACCAGCATACAAATTGCTATGGCAACTAACTTATCAATATTCAAGATATAACAGCATTCTTGTGACTAGAAGCTGATGCTGATTAATTTATAAATAACAGCAGAAACAAATTCCAGCAGAGGCTTCGACGGTTTTAACTGCTACCATCACTTTCATGATAATTTCTCTAATGGGCTAAAAATGACACTGCGTGACTGACTGCAGACACATCACCTAAAGCACCTCCCCATGGGTAGCGCTCTCTCTCACTGTGTATTTCCTATAGCTGCAAGGCTGAGGACAAAGACTCTATCCATCCACCAATCACAAGAACGCCAGAATCTGCAATCAGAATTTGCATAAAAAGTACAGATTACAGCCTTTATGTGATTGTCTTCTTTTTTGTGTTTGCTCAAATCAGCGCCAATTCTTCTGCGCAGGAACAATTTAGTTTGGTGGCATCCTGCCTTTCGCATCGTTGAACACAGAAGAGTGTCTACCCCCAACCTGGAGGACCTTAAACAGGTGTAGGGAAGACAGTTTTTTGGAGCTGGTAAAACCTCTGAATTCTTGCTTAGCCTGGCGAACTCAGACAAAAAGAAAGAAGTCACGAAAAGAAGTATATGTGGACATGGATGTTGTGGAGAGCCATAGTTTGGTTGGTTCAGCGTGAGCAGATGTCAGGGAGGTTATTGAATGTTAGCGGGATGGTGCAGACTGTCGGGCAGACACTGGAGATTGTATATATCAGAAATGAAGATCAGAATTTACACAGAACAAAAAAGTGATCTCTGAAGACATTCCTGCAAAATGAAGAATTATGTCAGTTTTTCTTTCAAAAATTCTGTTTTCAATCAGGCCTGCAATGCAATATCAGCGCTATCAGCGCTATTACTCTAATTTACTGCGTAGAAAAGAAATCTTGCCTCGTGCAAAAATCTAAAAAGAATGACAGAATATAAATGCCTAATTAGGAACTTCTCTTGGAACGGGTATCAGTTCTGCAGTTCTGCACAGATACTATCAAATTTAAACACAGTGAGAAAAGAAAGAGTCAGATTAATGCTTCTCTAATATCCAGTGGTCTGTGCAAACTGATTCATTAACAATACATTGCAGGTGCGATTGGACTCAGCTCTTTGAATTCATGGGTAAGTTGTTCACGTCTCGTTCTGGATGAGCTGAATACATTGAAAATTTTCTCCTTAAAACCCCAAAAAACATGAGTTATTCTAATTGCCATGCTTTAATAACACTCATGCAATTGCAAATGTTTGTTATCTGTTAATGGAACTCCATATCAGACATCTGTGACCACAGCGACAACTTGGGAATAAGGTGCATAGCTTGGTTAATAATTAAAACAAAGAGAGCGAGATAAAACGGGGGCCACCCTTAGCCAATCTCAGCTACGCGACTCTGAAGCAGATTTATATCAACCACTTGTCTTATAGTTCATGCAGCATTAAACTTCATTTGCGGAATCTAATTTGTATGAAATTTTAAAAAGGAGCATCTGATCGAGGCTTTGGAAGCAGTTCTACTCAGCATTCTGACCTCTGGCTGTCAACCAAGGAGGAAACCCATATGAATCCGCAGCGAGTTTGAATAAAATCTTCCCATATGGCTCCTTTCATTATAATGAATGAGGCCTATTAGAAATAGATTAAAAGCTTCAGATGCCACCAGCTTCTGCACTCTCTCTGTAGTTGCCGGAGAAATTTAAATGGGAAGTTGGTTAAGGTGTTAATGTAATGTGAAATGACAGCTGTTGCTCTTGGACATTGATGGCAGGAGTAAATCCGGGATGAATTATCCTTCATTATGTCAATTATCACATTAAATGTCGCAAAAATACAAATTCCACTCTGCTGACTTCACATTCAAGGTGTGAGCTCTGGCTTAAGTGGTAAAGCAGCTATACGGGATGTGATTCTTGAAGTTGTCATACAGCTTTAGGGGCTCGGACTTTTATGATTGGCAAGTTTCTATTTTTTGCGTGTGCATTTGTGTTTAAGGGGATGGTTCAAAGCAGATTTTAAGGACACAAAGAGAGTTTAAGATATAATGGGAGGGCAGCAAAGCGCTCCTTAAAGGGGATAAGAGATCTCATTGTCCTGCTTTATACTTCTGCTAGTGCTCACAAGTCAGCTGGGAATTTAATAGATGCTCATATGTAGATGTGCAGGCACAAATATAAATGATTAGAAGTGAAAATGGGCGGGATCAAGCTGTGAATGCCTGTGCAATATGTGCAAAACGTTGGGAGGATAAGTGTGAAAATAATGACATGCTTTCCATATCTGATCGGAGCATTTAATACTCATAAGTTAATCTGATAATGCATGCACAAAGCAGTCAGAATGCATGAAATGGCACCAAAATAATCAACTGAAGCACATAAACATGTTCATAAATGAGCAAATACAGAGCTCCAAATACACAGGTGAGAGGTGACGCTCATGCACAGGCACCAATAAAAGCGCATGAAGGCTTTTATCCAACCACTGCAGTGGCAAGGGTTTACCTGAGATGGGAGCCCTTTGGTGTGGCAATTCCATAACCTTTGGAGTCCAGGTTGCCTCCCACCTTCATAGTGTCACAGGGTTTCCTCTGCTCTATGTACTCATTCATAGTGGACTCCAGCAGGTAGGCATATTTGCCCTTGGACTTCCTGACTCTCATGACACCCTCGTCTGTCGTTTTGACAAACACAGACGGGTCGGCCGCCTTCATGTAAGACCACATCTTCTCAAACACGGCGATCTTAGACCTCTGACAGCCAGAAATGTTAATAAGAAAAGGGATGGAAGTACAGGGAAAGAGACTGTCAGTATATAAATACTTTATTATCTATCTTTAGAGTGTTAAAGGTAAATGTTAAAGTTAAAATCCCTGAAAATGTCAGCACTTTACTCCCAGTTTAACTGTTTATGCTCTTTTCATCCAAACCGATATCACAGCAAAACGTGTAACAGACATGCAGGTCCACTCTGTCCATTTCACGCTTTGTCTCTCTCAAAAACATGAAATAGACATGCATGTTAATGGTGCTGCACTACCAGCACAGGGAGATATTTAATTTCAAGCCAATGTAAAAAAAAAAAAAAATCACAGGAAAGTGTTTAAACAGACATTAGTAGCACATTTACATCTATCTACACATTAGTCGCCTAGCTTAATTGTTTCCGGTGATTAAGGACCCTGAAATGCAGCTCACACATTTTTTTCTCACTACTGACTTTGTGCCTTTAAACACATTATCTCCCCCTGTTGGTAAGGCAACTTCTGCATGCGTGTACATTTCACGTTTTAGAGAGGCAAAGTGTGAAATGGACACGGTGGACGCACAGCGTTTTGCCGTGATACTGTGTTGTTTTATCAATAGCTACTCAGTTACTCACTTTTTTTGAGTTTCCTGTGTTTTTGTGATTCTATACTTACTGTGCTCTTATAACTTTGTAAAATAGCTTTAAAACGACAGTGTTCAAAACCCAGGTGCCAGGTTTTGTTCCTCACCCTGAAGAATTCTTTGGTGGAGCCAGCGTCCAGCGTTCCATATGCAATCTCTGTCTGCTTGGCCAGATCCTCGGCACTCTCTATAGGAGACACCATCCTCTCCACAGTCAGGAAGGCAGCCAGATTTGCAGTATAGGATGAGATGATGATGAGAGTGAAGAACCACCAGACGCCTCCAACAATGCGGCCCGACAGAGAGCTAAAAAGAGAAGTCAGGATGTTGTTAGTCTGTCATAAATAGGTATGCAAAAGATGTTGTTCACACATATCTTTCACAGACAGAGCCAATTATGAATTAAGGTGGGGGAGAAATAAATAGCTGGCATCCATCTTTCTCTTCATGGTAAATTCTGCATGCAATCACGAAGAGCTATCTAAAAAAACCTGGTGATGTTCGCGCCATTCACATGATCCACATTACATCACACTCACTGTATCACTCTTCTTTCCACCCAGCTTGGAGATCTTACCCCGGCCTGCTAAGGAAAGATAACCAGCTCCACAAAGGCCCACTCAGCTTTCTCCCTGCCAAATTAATCTCACTTTAAGAAAGTCGCCAATATGGTTTATGCCATACACATTAATTGTTGGGGATTAAGAGGCAGACAAGAACACTTAGCCACTGCTCTAATTGCACTTCCAATTAAAAAAAAAAAAAAAAAGCCAAAGTCAAATGCCTGCACTGTGCTGTTCGTTTCATTGTATCTCTTCACCTCAAGAGAACCCAGTTTCAACAGCACCAGCAAAAATCATGTTGCATTACATATCACACCCCCCCAAAAAAATCAGTGAGGCACAGGGTGGCAGAGCTTATGCGGTGAAAATGACACAAATCTGAAACAAAAAATAAAAGGCTTTCGTGATTCACCTTTGTAGCCTCGACTCAAATGGAGCATGAACATGAAGGCAAGATTAAGTATGGAGGGGAAAAAAAGAGACAGAGAGAGAAGCCGAAACGTAATCATTTAAGATGCTTTTCAGATGACGGGCAGATGATGAAAGAGCAGCCATGGAGCGAGCCGAGAGCAAACACTGAACTGTTGCAGAGCCTTTGAAAAATCAGTCGGGAGAATGCAGGGCTGTCTATATGCCTGCGTGTGCGTATGTGTGCGTGTGTGTGCATGTGTGTGAGTATGTGTGCATGTGTGTGTGTATGTGTGCATGTGTGTGCGTGTTTTGACTTGTTCACTGCTCAAATGGGTGTAGGTGAGGTTAAACTTTGACTGCACAGTGAAATCGTGTGCACACAGCATGTTTGTTGTGTGATACAGGGCTATTGCTGAAAACAGTATTTTCAAATGTGCATGGAGGGTTATATATATATAGCACTTGTGAGGTGAGAAATTTATTAATTGTCTGTAGACATTTGGAAGTTCAAATTTCTTAAAAATGTTTAGAATAGCATCAACAACAGATTTATTGGTTATATTTAAGTTGCACGCAGGTGAGTTGGGGACACGTATAAGCCCCTCCGAACCTGAGGTAATGGTTCTCAGACAGAAGAGGGCGGATTGCTTGCTCAGGGTTGCTGCCTTCAAGTGAAGGAGTTCAAGTATGTCAGGGTCTTATTCACGAGGTGAAGAGTGGCGTGGAAGGCTGACAGATTGCTGCAGTGTCTGCAGCGATGCAGATGTGATGCTGTCCCGGTCTGTCCTGATGGGGAGAAAGCTGAGCATGAAGGCAAAGCTGTCCATTTACCGGCTGATCTATTTTCCTACCCTCACTTGTGGGCACAGGGTGTGGGTAGTGACCCAAAGAATTATGGATACAAGAGAGCAATGAGCTTCCTCTGAAGGGTATCTGGGCTTATCCTTCGAGATAAGGTGAGGAATGTGGTCATTCATGAGGGGCTCAAAATAGAGCTGCAGTTCCTCCACACTGAATTGGAGCATGAAGCTGTTTTGGGCATGTCCGACTGTGAGGAAATGTTGGGACATATCTAGGAAGAGCTTACGGATGACTCCATAGAAGAGCTAATGGAAGTGGAAGAGAGAGATCTGGGTATTTATGCTCCAACTGCTGCTAACCAATAGGAGCAGAAAATGGAAGCAATGATAGATACCTATAATTTTGAAACTTTTTAGCAATATAGTTATTTACAGATGTCAACATACTCATATATTTAACATACACACACACACACACACACAATACACAAAAAAATTGAAATACACATATATAACTTTCTGCACATGTTTGCAAATAAGAGCCCCATATGCCAAAGTTCTTTTCAAAGAAGCCCTTTTATCATTTATACAATAGTCAAGCCAGCCAGCATTGATACATCACATTATGGTAACTCAAGTGTCAAGGTTTTACAAGAAAATGTTTACTTTAAGTTTTTATTGAGCATACTAGAAAGATCAAAAGTTTCCATTGTATGTAAAATAGTGCTTAAAAAAATTAAAGCAGGGTTGTTGTAGAGGACGTAGGGCCCACAGGCCACATGAAGTCTGTTTCTGATTGTTTGGTCAAAGACATTCACAGCAGGGGCCTGCTGGAGGTCATTTTGTAGCTCTGGTAGTGCTCATCCTGTTCCTCCTTGCACAAAGGAACAGATACCAGTCTTGCTGATTTGTTAATGACCGTCTACAGCCCAGTCCTGCACTCCTAGAGTAACTGGATGTCTCCTGGAATCTCCTCTAATCCAATCCTGAAATCTGGCAATGCCATGCATTGCTGTGCCATCCTGGAGCCATTTGACTACCTATGCAACCTGTGTGGGGTCTTAGTAGTGACACTGATACTAGCCAAATGCAAAACTAGTGAAAAAAACAGTGAGAAAAGATGAGGAGCAGGAAAAATGCCGGTGTCCTCCACCTGTAAAACCATTCCTGTCCTGGGGGTTGTCTCATTGTTGCCAGTCTAGCGTACCTGTTGTTAATTTCATCAACACCAAAGCAGCTGAAACTGATTAACAACCCCCTCTGATACTTAACTGACCAGATCAATATCCCAGAAGTTTAACTAAATGGATGTTATACTCTAAGCAATGTATTACGAAAGCATTTACTATTTGTATAGGGTAAAGAGGCAGATCAGTACTGTCTCAAAAACTAATTTATAAAACAAGAAAGTACAAATCTCAATTAGGCCCTCTAACAAGCATAGATCGAATATTCCACCAAAATGTTTCCAATCAGGTGTAATTTGAAATAAATGAAGATTATGGTTTGCTAGGATCTACCGTATACCTACAAAACTGTCCATCTGCTAATATTCTAGACAAGAAAGAGAAGCACAAGGTTTGAGATGTGAAACCATCGTTATAAAGAGCAGAAATAATGATAACAGCGTGTGAGAATTTTAGAGTCCTTGTAGTAGTAAGTTATTTTCAGTCCTTTATGTTAGCGTTCAAACTACACGGCACACATTTTGCGGTGAAAAGAAGGAGCTAAGTCTGTTATTTTAGGCTGAAACAAGTGAAACAAATGAGGGAGGTGTGTCTGTGTGTGTGTGTGTGTGTGTGTGTGGGGGGGGGGGGGGGGGGGACGGGGCAAAGGA
>VURO01013200.1:21447-34843 GCA_015108175.1 Pelvicachromis taeniatus
GAAGATGAAAAGTAAACTGGATAGTACCACCAGAGGCAGACAAACTCCTTAGCTTTGACTGCTGCTTGCCTCCAGAGATGGCAGTAAACAGCTGTCTAATCCTTCCCCTTCAGTTGCCCTTTTTTTCCCCGTCTTTCTTCTTTCTCTCGCCTCCTCTCTTCCTTTCCATTCTTCTCCCTCTCCCCTCTGTTCACCCTCCATCTCTGCTGTACACCCTCTATGCTTGTCTCTTCATGTGGGACGGGGGGGTTGGCCTGAGACAACAATAGCCTACACCTTGGCACTGATGCTGAAAAATTCAAATATGCACAAAATCACACACAAGTGCGCACAAACACGGCACACATAACCCGCATGTGCTTTTGCTTCCTTCCCGGGGATAGTTTGCTAGCATGAGTGGGTGTGTGTGCCTGAGCAAGGGAACAACGGGGTCACCATTTGGACGAAGAGAAAAGGGCTGTGTGTGTGCATGCGTGGATGTGGGGGTCGATTGTGCGCCTCAGTGTGTGTGTGTGTGAGTGAGTGGGTGTGTGTTGGGTCTCTTGCAGCAGTCCTCCCCATTTGAGCAAAGTGACTGGCAAACACAGACCTGTTTGTCTCTGTTTGTTTCCTTTTGAACTGCCTTTCTCTGAGCTTCCTTTCCGCCCCTCATACATTATTGCACAGCAGCCAACCTTGGCGCCTCAGTAAAAGATTAACTAAGCTGTCCTGTTACAGTAAGGGAAGTCTTCCGAGCAGCACTGTAATTTCATAGTCATGTTAAGGCAGTGATTAATCAATTATTCACTCTGCCTTGAATTTTTTTTATTGTATTGAGAAGAAAATGAATGTTAATGGAAGCAGCAGCAGAAGCACAGGCTCAACCGCAGCAGCAGAAATACAATACATCTGTGTGTGACTATCGTTAGTGCTGAAATGATTACATGATCAATCAAAGTGTCCAGCCACTGACATGTGATCGAGCAAACAGCGCACACTTACCTACTAAAGCCGTTTTAACCTTAAAGATCAACTTTCTTTCTTTGGTTTCTCTCACCATCAGTTTAAATGTTACATTTAAATAAAAAATATAGTAATCAAATTATATAATAAGTATTTTAGAAGCAGAAAGAGGAAACAGGTTTCATTTGTGTTGATAAATTCAGTATCAAATCCAAACGAGCCGTTCTTCTGTTTGTGTATTTTTCGAAAGTCTTTCTTGGAGCGTTTTGCTTCAGCTTCATAGTGATGGAGAAAAAGGATCTCATGCAATCAGGAAGTGTGCCGGGTCTGCGGGAACACTGATTATACAACTTCTTAAAGCCCCCTCGGCCGCCAGGACCCCCCACACTCCACACCTGCCCAAGTTTAGCATTCCCTAAATCAGCTTCTTGCTTAGGGTGATGGGGTCCCTCAGGTTTGACTCGTACTGGTTGGAAGATGACGGGGCTGTGACCTCACGTACAGTATTAACCTGCGCCATACTTTAGAAGGCAGATGTTAAACTCTCTTGTTAGAAATAAAAAGACATCTTAAAAAGCTACACACGGCAGACCATCCCGGATCTCCGGCTTTGACGTTTCCTCCGCGATCTCCACCCACAGTTCCCTGGGAATCTGCTGTAGCGCTAAACTCTCATTAGAATTCCCTTGGCTGGCCTCCTCTTTTCGATATGGTAATTAGCAATGACTAATGACTTTAGCAAGTGTAAAAAATGAGCCAGTAATAGCCACATTACAATGGATTAGGAATTACAGAGGTTTAAATGAGAAAGAAAATGGTCTCTAATTATGGTGTGATTCTAAGACAAATCAGGGATGGTGAAGGAGTTTTCTGATACGCAGCTTTTTTTTGTTCTTGTTTCCTTCTTATAAATGTGTGAGACAGCCGTATGTTCTCAATGACTGGGAACGGCCACTCCCAGTGTGTTTCCACAGGCGAGCATTCTTACAAGCGACTCGACAGAAATGGCAAAAAGGGAGTGAGAGAGTAGTAAAGTGGAACCCGTGTGGTTATTGCACCAATAAGCAGAAATGTATATATAGATATAATCCGAGATAGAGTGATTATATCTGAGCTAATCAGCCCCTGCTCTGGTGAACTGCGAAAAGCATCCTTAGCAAAAACAGCTCATTAGACGTGGAAATGAAGAAAGCAGTATAAAGAAGAAAGGACTGCTATTCAATCAACACAATGAGACCACAGAAAACAAAGTGGCTGTGTGTGTGTGTGTGTGGTGCAACAACCAAGTCAAGGGTTACTCCATTAGTTATTCTAGCAGGATATAGCACACAGAGCTCTACAGTCATATTTCCAAGTTGTGTGTAAACATTATTTGTATTCAGTTTTGAAGGAGCTGAAGGTTTGAACAGGCCGTGAGAACTGAGGTGAATCATTTTTAATGCATTATTTGATGGGTTTGTCACACAGTGCTGGCACAGGACGATGGCCTGCATTACATTTGAATGAAATTAGAGAAGAAGAAAAAAAATACAACTCCATAATTTATTCTTTTATTTGGAGGATTAAAGGAGTCTACTTATATTTCCGTTAACAGCCCTTCCGCTCGCTTACTGTATATCACAGGGCTTTTGTTAACAAGCCCTTTCCCCCAACTGGCCTTCACTGCTTGTAAATGTTATGGGTTGATAAAATTTTATTAAGCTTTCTCCACAGTCTCCTTAGTAAGTTTAAATAAAAACAGGCGGATAAAATCATGCCTAATTACACAGGTGTGCTGGGAAAATTAACCAGAAAAATATATTTATGAACAATGGACTTTTTTTATGTGAAGCTGCCGCAATATAGGTCGCTGTGGTTGCAGAAAGGACATGCATGACCCCGGTCACGGGTTCAGAGCTTAGAGCAGATGTGGCGACTTTGGCTTGATGTGCCACACACGATGCTCTTAGTGCACAGAAAGGCAACAGACGTGCACTTGTCTGACGCTTGTAGTGTGTTCTTGATATTGCCAAAGGCGCCTCGGGGGAACAGCAACACACTACGGCCAATATTGTCGCAAAGCCGCAGGTTTTGCTTTTGTTTGCTTGCGCTTTTGTTGCAAAGACCTCCCAGTTGTTAAGTCCGTATTATTTGAGAGCGCTTTCATCTCCAAGGCCAAACTAACACGTGAGCTTTAAGCATGGAGGACAAAAAAAATAATGATTTATTAAAGCTTCTCTCTCCATCTAAAGGTCAGTATTACCATGCCATTGAGCTGAAAAGAGAATATTATGGTAATGTTACCAGCCTGAAGCAAACACACCACTAGCTTGTAATTATACTCATTCAAGTAGACTATGGGAAAAAAAAAAGCAAAACAACACTGACAAAAGCATTATGATTTCAAACGCTTCGTAATTATTTAATGCATGTTTCTTTCATTAAGAAGCAGCGAAGTTAACAGGCTGCTTTGCAACATATGGCTCATTTTGGAGCGGCCGTGCGTGAATGCAAAACAAAACAAAACTTCAGCTTGCAGCCACTGCACACTGCCGGTGCAGGGGAATCGATATAATTGAGATGCAACTCTAATCGTTATATCTGCGTCCGCACACTTGTTTGCTGAATGATGCTGCGGATTGCTGTCTTAGCCTCAAGTAACCTGAGAAAAGACAGTTCTGGCAATCTGTGAGAGCGCTCAGCTCCGCGCCCACACACATACGCAAAGCCTCTTAGTCACTCCAGCTAGAAAAACAGGCAGATACATCACAACTGTTTCCCGCAAATCAATGCCATCAACACGCGTGCAAGCGGACTGAGAGTGCGTTCAGATTTTCTGAGCATTAATGCAAAAAAAGAAAAGGAGATGCTATGCGTGTGCATTTGAGTGAAGTTTCGCACATCAGAGAGACTTGAAGTGAAACTGCAATGATTTTAAAAAAAGAATCTCTTTACGGTTGCCATGGTGACACACTCTGCACTCCAAACAGTACAGCTGAGCTGAGAGAGATTTTAGTCATCTCACTCCTCCTCCTCTCACTCTTCCTCTCACTACATATATAAGGGCATCCACCCCTATAGTAGAGTGGGCCTGCCATCACAAAGAGAAAAACTCTCATTAGGGCTTGTTTCAACTCACAGGCCCTCTCATAAACCTCACAGCGTCACATCTTTCCAGTCAAATAACTGGCAGTGTTTACGCTGGCCCAGGTAGATTTCCCATGTGGCCTCGAGCTTGGTGTATTATTCATGGTTGCAAGAAATATATCCGTATACTGTCACAGCTTGATTACAGCCAAAAAAAAAAAAAATGTGGAAATGTATGTGTGACTGATGTGACAGAGTAAACGCCTCGGAGGGGATGGTGCCTTTGTCTGTGGTACAAAGTATGATACGCCAGTGGGGAGTGTGTATGGGCGCGTGCGTGCGCCTCGCTGGTTTCTGTTGGCGAGTGTGCATGCGTGTAAGATCAAAAAGTTGCCTTCATGCGATCTCCAAATAAATAAAACATAAGTTGTGCCGTCAACTAAACCGAGCCGTATCTTTATGAATAAATCATCCCTTCCTGAACCCCCCACCCCCCCAAAAACGGCTTTATAGCAGCTAACTTATTCCACAATTATGTAACTCGGTGGAGTGTAACACAGTCTATTTTCTCAGTGCTTGTGACATTAATAACAACAATAAACACAGTGTGACATCCCACTTGATCCCTGTGCAAGATCAATAATTTCCTTGATCATAAGAGTTCACCTGAATCCTCACCGAGGGTTTTGTTAGCAGCCGAACAACAGCTTTCATGTCAGAAATAATGGTACCTGCACTATGTAGAAAACCCTGAATTTCAAGTGCAGTGTGCTATGGGTGAGTCTGTGTTTGGGCTGAAAGGAAGAGGAAAGGAACAAGTACGATATTCAGTTTGAAACGTGAGCCATGTTGAAAGCTTCTCTCAAAATGGAACGAAGACAAATCAATACGGTATCTTTATCTGAACAAACAAAGTGATCACATCTTAAATGTTCTGGGAAACTGTTGTCCAAAGTGTATTTAGTAGTGCTTAAAGAAATTAAGCATTTTGAGGGACTGTTGACCTTGTTAAGTAAAATACCCAAGTTTGTGGTCAAGACTGAAATCTCAGTGCTACATAAATGTTCAATCAATGTTACAACCTGACGACGTAATATTAATGACATTAAAAGACCATTGATCCACGGCGGTCCTGTTATAACTGATCAGTGATGATCTTTCTATAGTTCATCAGGTGACAACGAGGTTGAAAAGTCTGACCGTGAAATTATATTGAAATGTGTTGGATTTTATAGTTTAAATACCGCTGAAGTTCAGTTGATTAAAAGTTGTAAATGTAACATTGTAGAGTGCAAAAATGATCACGACTCAAAGGTAGAGTTCAGGTTAACAGCATAACGGTGATTTAACATTTCTTCAGTTATTGTTTGCGATCTGGGTGGCGTTTTAATGAGACTCTGATAAAAGTTGTCTGTGCTTACATAAGTAAACAAATAAATAAGTAATGGAGGCTTAAGATGACACACTGCAGACAGAAAGTCAACATCTCAACAGATGATCCAGATAATCCACGCAAGGCAGGGAAATAATAAACACCATGCTTGTGTTACTGCTGGTACTAGATCTATTTCACTGTTATGTTTTTACTTCACGTAATCCTTGAGAAATTCAGAATGGAGAAATCAAAATTCCCAGAGAGTCTTTAACTTCTCCTTTTTAGTGCAAGGAAAAAAAGCATTGCTGTAGCACGAAAAATAAATACTGACCCTGCTGGGGTTACATTATACGCCTCGCATACAATCCATTATTGAATGATTCTGACCGCCAGCCTGAGACATTGCTGCTGGCAGGAAGGGTGTGAGTGACAGGGCTGATTTATTTCAGTCTACAGTCATATAACGGAGGGAACGCAGACACCCGAGGACTGGAGACAACTCCGCGGGGCCATGATTTCATGGAAACGCGAACCTATGAGCACACACGGACAACAGATGCCGACTTAAGCATATCAAAACACACTCACCTGAAGAACACTCTGCGCCCTTTTACTCAAATCCACTCAATATTTCCCTCATTGCATCTTCCCTGCTGCGCTTAAAATGTAGTAGAAGGAAGAAAAACTAGCTCTTCACTGTAACACGAGTACAGTGTTCATTATTTTCCTGCCTTCCATGTATTCTTTGGATCGTCTGTTGAGATTTTGACTTTCTGCCTACGACGTGTTAACTTAAGCCTCCATTACTTTGGCAGGGTTCATATGAAGAGTGAGGGCCAAGCCTTGCAACAATACTGCAGCTGAATGTGGATGCGATTAGCTATCTTGATTCTGCTCGCAGAAGGCAGACAACCACAGGGTTAACCAGAGCCCTGTCTTTTATTCATATTTTATGAATGTGCGACTGTTTAGGATGGGAGAGGTGAGGGCTTTTCGCCTCTAAAGAACGGAGAACAGAGTTGATTAGCGGATACGGGGGACTGAGAGGAAGTAAAGCGAGAGGAAGTTAACGGGTGAACAAATGAATGGAGAATATTTTGGGTGTTTATGTTTGTGTGTGTGTGGTGGGGTGAGGGTCACTCTCGGAGTCCACCTGTCTGCAGAGATAAACACAAGGAGGGCCCAACAGCACAGACTGGGGCTTATGGGAGGGCCTGACTGACAGTGCTGACATTTAGAAAGAGCACAGTAAACACGGCCTTGCACAGAATAAATAGCAGAGGGAGCAGTTTGGCCAATACACACAATCACGTACTGTACACATTAATGCATCGCATCAGTATGAAGCATAAATGAATACAAGTATGTGAGTCTATGCATGAGCACAGAGAAACAGAGCTGACTGGACGCCTTGATGCACAGGTGCCTTTTAGACTGTTCCAATTCGATAGCCTACTATTAGAGAGCTGACAAAGAAAATGGCAATAAGTGTTTGCTTTTTATAGAACCAGGCTACACACACACACACGTACACACAGATACAGGCTGACGGGAAAATTAAACACGCCTACTGATTAATCCAGGACAGAGTGGATCATCAGTGTTGTTCCTTGGCCTTTTGTCTCTGATTAAATGGAGAAGTATGAAGACAGAAGTGCTTCAGGCTGCCTACCACAGAGCTGAATGCACCTCTAGAACAATCTGTTCTCACCTATTAGTGATAAAGGCACAGCGATGAGAGGTTTACAGGCACTGACTGGGTCAGCAAATTCAGAAACATAATGTCTTTTACATAACTTTATTCTGAAACATATTGTCTGTCTGTCTGTCTGTCTGTCTGTCTGTCTGTCTGTCTGTCTGTCTGTCTGTCTGTCTGTCTGTCTGTCTGTCTGTCTGTCCATAACACAAATATCTAATCATCCAGTCACATGGCAGCAACTCAGTGCATTTAACCATGCTCAAGACGACGAGCTCCTCTGAGGATTTCAGAAACTACTGTAATTTTCACATAACCGTATCTTGGGTTTACAGAGCATGGCCTAAAAAAGGAGAAAATATCCAGTGAGCAGCAGTTCTCTAGGTGAAAACACCTTGTTGATGTCAGAGGTTAGAGGAGAATATCCAGACTGCTTTGAGCTGATAGAAAGGGAACAGCAACTCTGTTATTAAACTTGTTACAACCAAGCTATGCTGGAGAGAATCTCGGTACCCCTCCTGTCAGCTATGAACAGGAAGCTGAGGCTGCAGCCAAATTGAGTATTGCTGGCGACGATGCCCATCCTTTTATGACCACCGCCTATCTTCTGACGGCTGCTTTCAGCAGGATAACGCACAATGTCAAAAAAACTCAAATCATTGCAAACTGTTTTTGGCCTCCAAAATCATACAAATCATATCCGTTCGACAGAGCATCTTTGTAACGTGGCGAAAGAGAAGAGTTATATCATGGATGTACAGCCAACACAGCTGCAGCAACGCTGCGATGCAATATGTCAATATAGACTCTAATCTACTTTGTGTCACATATTATTTCATATAGTCACTTTTTATATCAGCTGCTACCAAATTAACAAGTTGTTCATGAACTATTTAGAGCTACAACATCAGACAAATCATTATTAGTTGATGCTATAAAAAAAAAAACTTATGCTCAGCCAATCAGAAAGGATAGCTTATGTGCTAATAGCTTAAGCGACTATCGTATATCTTCCAATAGTAGCCCCGGCGTTTATTCAAAAAATAATTTGGCCAGCCCGGCGTTTAAAAGAGACCGGCGGTTGTTGGAGACCGGCTCTTATTGCCTTCTCCGACGTAATGGGCGTTTTGACTTTCTTCCTTCCTCGATAGCATCCGATGACAAAACATTTTTGACACGAAAAGGTATTTGCCGTATGATTTACTGCAGGAGGGCGGTAGCCCAGATGGTACGGTTAGAGTAGCAGCATACGGAAAAGGCAGTGGGTCATTGGAGATCGGTATTTACTACAGACTGGCGCTTATAGGAGACCGGCTACTATTGGAGACCGGCGTCTATTTGTTGTGACATGTTTTCAAACCCGGCGTTTATTAGAAACGGGCGTCAATAAGAGACAGGCCACTACTAGCAGATATACGGTATGCTGGATTTCATAAGCGGTATTCTGAATGAGTGTTATTTTTGTACTTTAGCAAAGTTTTGAATGAAAAAGTGACTTGTTCCTCACAAGGTATCCTCGCTCTAAAGCACACTCTATTTTATTCTCTCTTTCACTCTAAATGGGACCATAACATACAAAATGAACATAATGCCATATTCAATAAGACCTGAAAATAGCGCCTGAGAATATAAACTGTTAAGGAGAGTTTTTACTGAGGACGTTTTTTCATGGACGTCTCTGTAATACCAACCGGAGAGAGAATGAATGGAAAGAATGGAGGTTTAAGGCACAGCCGCACTAGCTTTCCTTTTCACACCGACGGGCCAAATTCAGTCTATGAATAAAGTGAAAAAAGAAAGACAGGCTGCAGCCAGGCAGGAAAAGAAAAAACATTAAAGAAGATGGTCAAACATTACCTTACATACGAGAACAAAATCTTTTCACAAAAGCTTTTTTTTTTGTTGTTGATAAAAGTAAAGCTGCGTACGCTGTGGCATACTCTGTTCTTGTGAATTTGGGATGTTACAAGCACTGTTGCTTTCATCTGACAAACCGTAGCTGCAACAGTGTGTCCTTTAACTGTAGCAGAGGAACTCATAATGCTTTAGGAGACACATCAGCATGCACCAATGTGTGTGAATATGCGCCGTGCTAACTAGAGCAACTAGGTCACCCAAATTTTCAAGGGGAAGATGTTTCCTTCGGGCCAGTATTCAGCGGGGTGAAACATTCACTGTGTTGGTTTTTCAAGACACCAAGCAGGCCGTGCTGATCGCTACAGCATGTCCTGCTGCACACACTGTGACATGTGCAGTTTTTTCTTTTCAGAAAAAAAAAATTCCCCTGATCCCCCCCCCCCGAAAGAAAATCTTTTACCATGACACAGAAATGAACACTCTCAGACTCACCTTGAAAGGACACTCGAAGACAAAGAGAGGTATTTGACTGAAGTCCTTAGAGGACAAGCGCCCTTAAAGCTCCCAACCTCACTAATGACACTAATGAAATTTGCTTCCACCTGAAACCCATTTTACAGAGAACATAAGAAAGTGCAGAGGAATGGCCTGTGTTGTCCTTTTAGCCGAAGTCAATGAAAGGTCTTGCATCGGCACAGGTCGTCCCTTCCTCGAGCAAAACAAATGCAAATACGGTTAATTTTCCTTTTTTACACACTATTCCACACAACTGGCACAAAATTGGCTATGCATACAGAAAGAAGGGACAATTTTAAGGAAGCACCGTGACATTCCCTGCCCTCCCCTCTTTGTGTGGCATACAAGAAAATCAATAGTTATTCCAAATGCATTTTCTGCCTGTAAGAGAAGAGCATTTGGACAATGGGCTTCATCTCGCATGAAGCACAGCACAGTCTGCAGGCAGAAAACAGTAAATGTCAGATGAAGGCCTGTGGGAGGAGGAATTCACTACCTACATTATGTACTGCTGAGCACCTATGTGCCGCATGCAGGCCTGTGGGTTGCAAAGTTGTTGTTTTTTTTTTTTTCCCTTCTGTTATTTGTGTAGGGTGAGGCCAAAGTGAAAATACACCCTTTAATTTGCCACAAGAAGGAAGCCGAGATGGAACGCAGCGACGCTTACGATTACCCTTTCAAAACAGAGCGCCGGGATCTCCAACTTCGCACTAGCTGCTACATAATGTATATGCAGCTTAATGTTTAAAGAGACAAGAAGCTCTGTCTACCAGTGACCTAACCTGTCTCTGCTAGTTCAGAGCTTACAGTGATAACGCTGACATTATCTTCTCATCTCCTCCTGTTAGCGCCTCTGGAGAGCTCCGAAAGTCGACCTCAGTGTCTCTAATTTCAGACACTTAATGAGATTTTTAATTGGTGACCTTTTGAGAACGGTTTCATACCACAGCTCATGAGAGCACTTGAGGAAAGCCAACATATACTACTCCATACTCGCACCAGGATCCTTCATAGCAGCTTCTTAAGACTCTGATATTCGCACAACCGACTGGCTAATCACTTGTGAGATGCAGAATGACAGGCCGGCCGACTGAGAGTTGGATTTGAATTTTTAATTTGATAAAATACTAAAGATTTCTACCAGTTTTTACTGTCCTAGATTTGTGCCATGTTTTTTGCACTACGGGAAGTATCTGGAGACAGAATGAGAATGAGACCACAACAGTCTGCAACACGACCACATCATAAACTCGCTCTTCTGCGCTTCATCAAAGTTTTATCACTTCTTTATACGGCAAGTGGCTAAAAAACAGAACAAAATCTCAATAAACAAAACTCAAGTGAGCTGAAAAAGAAAGCAAGTCAGCATGCTGAGGCGTTGGTGTGGCAGATAGATATGTACTACACGTAGGTGGTACTGAATGTCTCTTTGTGTACCAACAAATAAAAGCAGAGACTCAAAGGACTATAAAGCTTCAAAATTTGTGGCCTCAGCTTCTTACCGTGGTGAAATATCGCATCCCTGCTGCATGAAGGCGCCAAGCGAAAACCAAAGGGAATTGAAGATGCCAAATTCATTGGTTTGCTCTGGACTCTGCTGGGTGGTGTTCTGCTGTGTTGGTGTCTGGCCCTGCTGCACCCCGTTGGAAGCCGCCGCTTGGGTGGGAGTCTGCGGCTCGGCTCCCTCCTCGTAATCTTCGGCGTGCCACTCGTACGGGCTGAATCGACTGACCAGGAAGAGAACGACGCTGACGCCAATGTAGGCAAACACAATGCACATCCAGATCTCGTAAGCCAGCGGGTCCAGGAAGGAAAAGACCCCAGGCTTGGATTTGGTTGGTTTCTTGATCATTATAGAGATACCGAGAGACATGAAGGGCTTGGAGAAGTCAATCACCTCTTCACGGACCAGGGTGATAGTGAGCGGAGCCACAGCCACGTCTGCTTTCTGAGGAAAGAGCACAAACACAGGCGCATAAACAGTGTTGGATAAAGTAGCATTTCATCAATTTAAATTTTGAGGTGGAATGATACTTGTGTTTCCTTGTTTGCAACAAGGGTGTGGAAGGATCACTGCAACCACCCGAAAAGAAGTGCATTATATAGTGTCTAGATATAAATGTATTTATTATCATTATCCAAGTGTATTGCACAACAAGAAAGCAAATGAAAGACCAGTTCTTTCAGTTTTAAGATGGTGTCTCTGTCTTCCTCCCCCTTATCACTGCACAGTTGGTACACACAGTAAAAGTTAGTTGGTAATGATCCAGGTCAAATTAAAAACACAGCACAATTTCAGACTTCTGAAGAACAAAGTTGTTAGACTGTCAAAATTGCAGTTCAGAGGAAGCTTTAGTAATCATGTAATCACAAATTATTCCAGCAGGAAACTGTAAGGATTTGGTTCTTGCAAGTGAACCCTGCCCAAAGTCTAAAATATTCAAATTATAATTAAATAAGCAGTGCAGAATACTAATAAAAAGAAAGCAAAATAGCTAATCATCCTTAACAGGCTTGGGGCCCAGTGAGGTTTTCACTGTGTTAAGACCAATAATCAGTATTCACAAAAGACATTTAGAAGTTAATTTTCCAGCTTTGACAGTAGGGAAATAAAAAAATCTTAGAAGAAGCTCCACCAACTCACCCCGTACACCAGCTCTCCGACCATGCCATTCCACATCTTGGTTTCGGGGTCTCGGGCTCCGTACTTGCCGTCTGAGACGATCTTCAGTTTATACTGGTAGCCCACATGCTTGGCTATCTCTGCAGCCAGCTCCACGATGTAGCCCTCGTACTTATCATTCCCCACAAGCTGCTCGTGGTTCTTCTTCAGCATCACGTATGGAGACTCCTGTCGGATGAGGGGCAGCCATTAGTAAAAACTGATTTTTTTATTTGTTCCTTTTTATTTTCCTGAAGTTTTCAAAATCACCTCAACAGTGATCAACAGTTTCTGAAATGATTTCACTGAAATTAGTGTGCATTTTGAAAATGAAGTGCTATCTTTTGTTCTAAACCGAGGCTTAGGAAAAAAAAAAAAAAAAGGAAAAAAAAAATACTGGCCCCCGGATATAATTGTAGGTTTAAAGGTTGAGAAGAAAAGATAATTAAATGGAACTACAAGGCATTATTTTGGCTTTGTTCCCTGAAGGCAGGTATGTAATTCATCCACAAAGACCCTCTAAGTAGGATGATTGCGACTGCATCGTGCACTGAAAAGCACGTAGCATGCGGCAAGAAAACAGAGGAATTGGGCAGAATTGTTAGAGCTGAAGAGACATCGGGTATGATTCGAACAAGCACCTGTGCGAGTGCGTGTATGAAGACAGTGAAGCTGACAGCTCTCTGAAACCAGGATAACCTCTGCTCCGGGGCCACACTGTTCTCCTTGTTACATCGACTACTGCACATCTCACACTGATTGACTTGCCTGAGAAACTGCAGCTGACACGACACCTGGGGCTCCACTTTCAGAAATATGTATTTCATACAGAATTAAAGTCGCCTCAGTATAAATTGTCCGGCAGCACTTAGAAGGTCTCAATTCCCACAAGTTGTTATGTGTTCCTGTTTTAAGCGAGAGTTTTTTTTTTGCTGAGCTAAGCAAATCCTTCCACTGTGTTCACCAGGGTCTAGATAAGGAGGTGGGGTGTAGGGAGGAGAGGGTTTCCTATATGTGTTACAGCTATCTGTGTTCTCCCGCTCTTTATGGTCCAGGTGAAGGTAATCATTGTTGCACATAACTTGAGGCTGGTAGACAAATGGCACCCTGGGGAGACAGTGAAGAGAAAGGATCGGCGTGCAGCGCTTTCACAGTGTACGCACTGGTGCACGCAGTCACAGACAAAGACAGGCACACACAACTGTGAGCATGCCCCCCCCCCCCCCCCCCCCCCCCCCCCACACCCACAAACAAACCACCACCCAAACACACAAACAACCCC
>VURO01013200.1:56937-88881 GCA_015108175.1 Pelvicachromis taeniatus
GTGACAGAGACCTCCTGCTCCGAGTTGGCAAGACAACCATGCGCCTGTCTAATTCGACATAAGCATTAGCGTAGCTCAGCAGTCTGAGTCTTGATAGCAGTACACACCAGTAGCGTGTTGAGTCTGTTTGTGTGTGAGCAGCTTGTTAGCTTTGCTCCACATGTGTAACGGCACTGGACGCAGGGCTGAGAGACCTAAACTGATCTCAAAGACCCCAGCAACACCTGTCCACCCTGGCACTCCGTATCTCCTCGCCACAGTTACAGCTGCCATGGTGGCAGGACTGGGGTTGCCCTGGCAACAGTCTGTTTTTCTGGCAGGGATTACAGTAGCTCAGAGCTGCTAAAGGACTTTCGTAAGATGGAGTGGGAATTGTGGAGTGTTTGGACATTTTGTCATAATTAGGTTTTTCACCTCGAGGAATTAGCAAATTTGCAAAAATGACTTGGTTTTTGCAAAATCCTTAGATAATTTCTGAAATAATGAAAGACAGTAGAGCTTCACTGCATCCCATTTTTATTATCACTCAAAACGAGAAAGGGATAATGCCCAACAAGTTCTAACTGGCTATAACTGCGAGGGAAAGCTCTGCTGATTATCATTTAAAAGCTATTTATCCTTTTTGAGGCTGTTTTTATTGGTTATATAAATAACCCCGGTTCCAACATCGCCAGCTTAGCTCAGCTCAGGCTCTCTATACATACAAATTAATGCCGGGGGGAAGCAATTTAAAAACACCAGCACCTAGAAATCCAGGTGCTACTTGTTACACTTCCTAAGAATAATGTTACTTTTAGAAGTGTTTTGTGACATTATAACATTAAAAACGTGCAAAATTACTACCATTAAAAGGGAATTTGTGACATTACAACATTTATGCAATTAAAAATAAACGTGAAACAATAAATGTTTACTGCTATTGAGATGGACCTTGTTACATTACAAGTTTACTGCCATTAAAAATCAACTGTCAATGATAATAAACATTGCAGCCTTACCTACAGAGAAGTACTCATTAACATATTTTTGCTTTATCAAAAGTGAACACCGTTTACAGCACAGTCAGAGTAGTTTCAGTCAGAGTATTGAATATCCTACCATCCATGCTGCTGACACTGGCAGCGTTTCCTCCACCAACACCACCAACAGACCGACATCTTTAGCCAAACTAAAAGCTAGCTATTGCTTATTCTGAGCTGTCAATGGCCACCAGTGTGTGAGTTTAGCTAGCAGATATGCTTCAACTCTTTGCAGTTCATTGAAACTTATCACATGAATTGTTCTTACTCGTAGTTTTCTTAGTGCCTTTTAAAAAAAATTGGAATGCTACAATGTAAAGGCTGTTCTCTCTGAATCTACACAGTCATCCTGACACTGGCGGTGATGTGGTAAAAATTCTAACTGTAAGGTATGATACATCTGAAAAATAACTAATCTACAAAAAACAAACAAAAATAAAGGATACTTTTCTGTCTGCTCCATTTTTCCTTTTCATTCATTTATCCATTTTGGCCTTGTCTGGACATTGTATGCGGAAAAGCAGTTAGACAGTGAGCTCCTGTGTGCCAGGAATCATACTATGCGAGTGAGAAATATTTGTGACTTTTTGCTCATGAAGTTAACTGTTCAAAAGAATTTAAGGCTCTGGGAAACACGCCTGTGCTCCTGATCGGCTGTCCGCGTTATTAACGCTACAATTCTAATATTTCAACAGCCGTGTATAAGCTGAGCAACCATGTAACAAACGATTTAAGTGTAAAACTGTGACAACTAACCTGTGGTGTATGATAGCAGCCTTTATGATTTCTTTATACTTTCTCTTTCTGTGGAATAAATAATTATGAATAACTGATGAAGCCCCCATTGATTTAGCAGATATTTGATAAACACAGAAGAAACTCACACACACAGCGGATTGCAATCAGTGCCTATGAGTTTCATTACTAACCTCTTAACTCTTACAGTTAGGTCTGTGTGTGTGTTTACTATCAATATCTTAACATTGTCTAATGGTGCCTATTTCCAACTGTGCTTCATTTTAAATGTATCTAATTAATCAATCTGATTTTTTTTGAGTCACAATCATTTGTCTATTTTTGTGGCTCCTCCCTATGTAGGCAGCACTGTAAAAAATATGTGAGAACCCCACAAAGTTACTTTGTAATGCATTGCCACCAATTAACCATAATAATGTCCAAAAAGCCAGCAGCTAATTGTTTACTGCATACAGCTGCAGGAAAGCTCATTGGAACCGAACTGACATTTTTCATCCATTCCAGGCTTCTCCTATGAATGAACAAGATGTTGATTTGCATTTGTTGTGGCCAAAGAGCAAAGGCGGCAAGAAAAAAGGAGAGAGAGAGAGAGAGAAACTCAATTCCTAAAGGGGCTGATATTCACGCAACAGGAGGAACTGTCAGAAACAACTCACGCACTCGCGTCTTCCCTGTTCTCTGTTTCCTATGCCCTGCAGCTGTTCCTCTGCTTAGCATGAGCCAAATATCGAATGACAGACGTGTCTGTGCTGGCTGCACAAAAGAGGGATGTTTGTGACAGTTGCTCCTGCATCTGAAGGGCTATTGGGCGGGTGTTTGGAAAAGGTGCCTCCTTAATACTGACCATAATGGTTTAACATAGAAATATGGATAGACGACTTGATGGCTAAAAAAGTACATTTTAAGCATTAAAGCAGCATCACGTTAGTTTTGATGGATAGGAAAAAAATATATTCAACAGATTTTCGGGAAAGCAAAAAATTCATTTAAGGATATGTCAGTACTTGCCAGAAATATAGGGAAATAGATATATAAGTCAGAGGTGTCAAGGTGCCCTTGCACATGGCTGCCTCCCAGCAGCTCCACATCAGCTGTTCCCTAACCTGTGTACAGAAATGCGGTATTAAAAAATTGCTTCTTTGTGTGGGTGTATGTGATTCTTTTTTCAATAGTCCTGGTTTGCTTGACATGCCAAAAATAAATAAATAATAAAAAAAAATCAATGCAGCTGAATTGAATTGTACCAAGAGCACTCACAAATGTATTTTTAGGGCTTCACACAAACAGGTTTGAAAGAATCAATACTGTATAACAAATGTCATTTAAGTGCTGTGCCTAATGCCAAATCAGTAATTGATGCAATCTGGACTCACAGGCTTATGGAGACCATAGACAAACCACAAATTCTGATAAAGATATGCATATCAGAATCACAAACACACACAGACAGACACAGGAGGGACACACGTATCTACTATTTTCCTCCCTTGGGTTATACATGTTATTATAATGTGCAACATTAAGGTCAGCGGTAGAGAGGAAATTTCACAGCAGCAGGAAGCTGGGTTTAGCTGGAGGGAGCATACTGATTGGAGGGTTCTTGTTCAGTCATCCATGAAGATCTTTTTTTCAATAGAGCCTCACTACTGAGGACTGACATGCCAGGTGACTCCATAAAATAGGACATCTGATTTGGTTGCTCATCTTATCCTCTGATCGACCGTATACCATTCTCAGTTTGGTGCGTTATTTACTGTGAAACTACAAAGAAATCTGTTTCAAATGCAATGAAATCATGAATTTTCCCTGCGGGCATCACTAGACTAAGACTGAGAGCAGTGAGCTGCTAAATCCAGCTTTCTTCTAGCTCAGCATACAGTTGCTAGACTGATTCATAAAGTCAGTTCACTCAATCCTACACCTTTACACCATCACAATTTCCCGACTGATCACTTTTCAGTCTACAGAAGAAGGAAAACCAAACACATTATTCAATAATTCATGAATTCTTGAGAAAGGAAATTTTAAAAATAAGAAATTAGGAAGCAAAAAATGTCTGATGGGAGAAATTTAAAGGTTCTGTCTAATTTACATCGAGATCTTTTACGAAAGATCTCCTTAATTACTGCGTGGATATGAAACTGCAGATTTTATGTAGTTCCAATGAAGCGATTAACCCTGGAGGTTTGACTGATTAATCAGCACAGTTATATTTTATAAAAGAATGCACAGTGACCAGTGAAGCCTCCACACAGCAACCTGTAGCACCATTTGATAGACATTTGACTCTGTACACAAAACTCAAGGTAAGTCATGTTTTTTGTGGATCCCATGCTTCCAATCCTGCCCCCAAAAATGATAATTACAGGTATGATTTCTGCATGTATTGTTCATTTCAATACCAAATTAAACCCTCAGATCATTTATATTTAAATACATTTTAATCTAAAATGTCTTTATACATAAAACCCTGATCATGATAATCAGACGCTTTGTAATTAGGCCTGGGACACACTGCTTATGTGGCCTATTTTTCCAAGAGATACAAAGTGGTTCTCAACACTTGAGACAGTGGAATGATCTGTCAATAGTCCTATTTATGTCAGGGGAAAAAAACAACATTACATAACTGAAAACCTTGAGTATTAGTGTCTACAATAGGTTCCAATCCTGCCAAGTGCCTGCTCAATTTATCACTGTCCCGTGTTTAGTAGGAAATAACAAATATCCCAGTTCTATCATTTCTAACAGCAGAAGTTAGGGTGTGGTAAAGTTAGCGTTGAGACATGTACAGCATGGCATAATCAATACTCAAATGGTTCTGGAAGTATGATATTTGTCTTATTATTGGAGGTAAAGGTACTTTTTTGATTCTTGAACTGTCATGTAATAGATTTTATAGGCTTCCATCCAAAATTTAGGGGGACAAAATCAGCACAATCCACTAGGCTGTCAAACTATTTTTTACAAGTGACTCTATTGATTGCAGTGTAGGTATGAACCTAGTAGCTAGAGGAACAGAACGGCTAGTTAGAAACCATTTCCTGTCATTTTTCTGCTGCTGGTTCTGTAATGAAAGCCTTAAATTCCTCACTAAATAATGAAAAATCTATATAAACTCATTTCACATTTTTGTTTTCAGAAATGTATACTTCTTTTACTTGGCTGTCTTACACTGATAATCCTAAGGTTTGGTACTTTTCTGCACTTAGTTTAAGGTA
The DNA here is from genome assembly GCA_015108175.1 of Pelvicachromis taeniatus. Classification (NCBI taxonomy): domain Eukaryota; kingdom Metazoa; phylum Chordata; class Actinopteri; order Cichliformes; family Cichlidae; genus Pelvicachromis; species Pelvicachromis taeniatus. Next base: position 61,934 of record VURO01013200.1, read on the forward strand.
TCCTTCGGAAACATGAGAGGAATGACACAAGCAGGAAGGTAGCTGTCACATGAGGCAGCAAAATACACCACCTTCACAAGGGTGAAGGGTCACTCAATCAACCACAGAGCACTTTGAGGGGAGATAAACACATCTGACACCAGACACTGCTAGGTGCACAGTTATCCTCCACTCAGCCACCCATGGCTAATAACTGCCAGATAATGCATGTAATAAAAACAGAGAGCATGTTGTAGTCCCTCTGGTCTCATCCATCTTCAGGAGAGCTAATCAGCTACGTTAATGAAAGGACAAGCAAAAGAAGTCAATAACCGATTCAATCAGACCTAATTTTTCTTTTAAGGGTAAAAAACAATACCCCTTCCTAAACGCTAAGCTCTGGCTCAAAAATATTACAAAAAATAAATAAAATAACAATAATGTCTCACTGGGTTTGACAAGACGGCGTATCACACAATGATCGCGCTTGTAAAGAACCCCTCAGGTGATGGGGTGGAGGTGGCCTACTCTGCGAACCCTCCAACACAGCATGACTCACACAGTGCAATCAATCTCCTTCTGTGCAGAGGACAGGGACCCAGGGGACCAAAACACAGCACCAACCCGGGTCTGCATGAAAGTCTCCAGACATGACTGCGTAGGAGGGTTTCGCTGTCAAAGCAGTTTTCAGTTGGATCACCTTAAAAATCCTGAAAATTCTGCCAACAAGTATGTTTTGTCATAACGTGTTGTAGTGGGATTTATTTCATCCATGTATGTTCCAGCAAATCTATACTTAAAGGTTAAGGTATCCAAAACAGGTTCTAGAGGTTTTAAAAGGGGTGGGGGAGTGAAGAAGGCTAATAAAAAAAAGTAGTGGTTGAAGCAGAAAGAAAAGGACAAAATAAGGAAAATGTAGACTAAATGCAGAGACAAAGACACTGAACTCTGGGGGAGATCTGGGACCAACAGCTGACCAACCAAACAGGACTTAGATTGTAAGTCAGGGCGCACTGGATACTCATGAGAGTTTATATTAGTTGAAAACGGGGCCATGGAAGGTTAATAAGGATGAGCAAAAAATGAAGTGAGTCTTGGAAATGTAGGTGACAGCAGACAGAAGGCAAAGAAAGAGAAGCCTGTGAGAGGAAATGATAAGGAGAACGCTGCGAACAAAGAGAACAGATGCCAGCCTAGCAGTGGGAAATAAAGGGACCACACAGTGAAATCTAGATCTCTCCTATTTCCTCTAAGTAATAAAACAATGGCACCGCACCGCCTCATTAAATGGGTAATCGAGGGTGTGAGAGCACTCCCCTCCGCTCCGAACATCTCTCTCTCTTCTGGTGTCTCACTCTCTAACCCTTTCACGCCAAGCCACTGTCTCTCCTTCTTACTGTTTCTCACCACGTCTCCAATCTGGTTTGCCGCGGATCCCTGCCGCCTGCTGAACAAACGCTTACCTGGGCAATGGGTCAGAAACACAGCCCAGACCAACTCCTGTCAGGGGGTATGGTAACTCCAATTATCTCCTTAACAATTATCCCTTCGCAATTATCTCCCCATCTGCGTATCAGTGTCGACAGGTGCAGAGGGAGAGGTACCGCTCACACGCTTTCATTTCTCTGACAGGGGAAGTGATGGAAGTGGATATGAGGGGCAAGAAGAGCCAAACTCACAACCTGCAAGCTAATTCATTAGGAACCTCTGTATAAATTAAAAACCTTCTTCAACAAATTCCAGCCGAGCTTGTGGGAAATGATTGTGGTCAGCGCAAACGTGGGCATAAAAAATCATTCCTATCTAGAGCTGCAAAAGTAGAAAATGTATTTATTTGAAAAAACAGACCCAGCAAACATTTGACTGTAAGTTCTTGATAAATTAATAATGTTATAGCCAGTTTTTCTCAGTTAACTAATTGAGCCATTGACTCCAACTAGCAGATACACGAGACGATCAATAACAGTACAGGACAAGGCACCTATGGATAATTCATGGATTAAATCTGTTACCCTGATGTATTTAAATCTTGATATTGATAACTCCGTAGAGTGGATTAGTCTCAGCCGTTTGAGAAACCGTGTACACATGCAGTTACACTACAGAATGTATGCAGCTCACAGGTTTGACAGATGAGTTCTATTATTAACACAAGAATGCAAAAGCAAAAACGCAAGGAATTAATTTGAAAGTGTAAAAAGGAAATAAGCTGAACACGAGCCATATAAGGAGATGTTTTGCATTTGAGTGTGTGGGGGAGGGTTGAGGACTAGTAACAGGCATCCAAAAGCAAGTCTGAAAGAGGTGTCAAGAAGAATTTTGAACACCTCAAACTCATCCCATCATCTTAAACGGAGGCATTGTAGAAGTACACAGAATAAGCTGTTGAATTAGTTATTATTTTTTAAAATGTCTTCTTGTTTTTTGTGGCAGCCGTGTGCGATGTTACCATGTGAACCAAACAAATCTTGTGTAAAATGGCAATTTGAGCTTGTATAGGCTAGACAGCTCATACATGTGTATTTAGAGATTCTCCGGTGCTTAACAATAATAAAGTAACGTCATTAATGAGAAAATCTAAAGTTGTGATTGTGTGCGTTAGGGTTGTCGCAATATAGGAATAATCTTCCTACAGATACTCAGGAAAATACTTCATATTTGATACCATGGGGAAAAATGTTAAGAGCCATTTTTTAATATTGATTAGAATAAATGCAAACAATAACATCAGCAACAACATTATTTTTAAGTTGCCTGACATAAAGTTAGATAACTGCATGGTATATATATGTATATACATTTAAATGCTTGGTTACCATTATTGCCATTTGGCTGGCGCCTTTCTGTGTGGAATTTGCATTGATGGATGGATGGATGGATGGATGGATGGATGGATGGATGGATGGATGGATGGATGGATGGATGGATGGATGGTTGAAGGCTATGCAGAATGGCAGTGGGGACAGTGCATCACCTTGGTATATGCTGCACATGATGATCATTCACACGCCAGAGTTCCAGATGAATTCCAGCATACTTTTAGCCTAGTATACTCCCAAGCACTCCTGTATCCATGTGTGGGGCACTGAGTTATAGGATTATGTGTAGCCATGTGGTGCATCAGGTTAGTTTGGCTGGTCATAGAGTCAATGTGTACATCTCTATCAACCACCAGCTGGTGCTTTGACCCTCTGGTTTTATTTCCAGTGCTGTTATGAGCTGTGCTCATGTCTTCACTCAGCTTGGATATTATGATGTCTGAGAGGATCTTCCATGTGGAGAGACAGGTATTTGGACAGTAGTTTGATGGTGCTGTATGCTTGTGGGGATTGAGTACCTGCTGTTAGAAAGTCCCTTATTTGTGCTTCCAGGCTTTCATGTTAGCTTCTTCAGCTAGTAGGAAGACATCGTTTCAGGTCCCGGGGCGTCCAGATCTTTATTCTGGAGCCTCATCGTTAGAAATCTGGTTCTTGAAATGGAAGTTTATCATGGTCTTCTCTAGGACTACTAGTCACTGGTATTATGCCACCGATTCCTCCCAGATGTTCTTCCAGTATGCTCTTCCAGCAGTACGCAGACAGATCCAGCCAGCTCTGCGAGAGTACATCCTGGACGGATCTTTGGAGAACAAGCGTCTTCTTATTCTCTTGGCCTTTGCTTCTCTGGTATTTCTCTTCAGCCTACTGGCTTGAGCTGTGAGCCTTTGTTTGGTAGTTTCTAGAGGCCCAGTTATATAAATATTAATAGTGGTTCAATATTAATCATGTTGCTGTACTTCTTATCCATCGAGAACCTATCTGTCATGATGCTCTTCTGCAACGTCTGTTAGCCAAATGCCAACAGACATCCTTCTGGGCTTCTCAGATTTTAGCTTCCAGCCTTCTTGTTGATGCATTGTTAATCTCATACCCAAGTGTTTCCAGGATTACAGTTTCACCAGCATATCTATCTATCTATCTATCTATCTATCTATCTATCTATCTATCTATCTATCTATCTATCTATCTATCTATCTATCTATCTATCTATCTATCTATCTATCTATCTATCTTTTCTGAGATGGTGCTGCAGATGTTTTCTCTCTAATTCTCAGACTTTAACAGAAACATAGATAGATACACAAATTATTTATCCTTTTAAGTTAACACGGTAAATGTTACAGACATGCAGGACATATAACGCTAGTCCCAACATTACCGTTACAATCTTCTTATCATTCACAGCTTCTGGCTGCTACATAATGATAACAGCTGGTTATTGGTATCGGATAATTACTAATAGTTAACAGTCTTGTGAATATCAACCACATTTCATGTGTTTAGCTGCTAGTGAGGGGAGGGGCTATGTGCCTGCCTGTCTGCTGTGTAAAGCTGTGTATCAACTTGAGGAGTCAGAGATGGCATGGATATCAATACTTGCATCAATAATGCTGCAAGTGCATATCCATTCCAATAGTAATTTTCAGTGGCAATTATTAGAGTCATTTGCTTATTTATATAGTGACCAAATAATCAATCCAGGCATCGATTACAATGAAATTTTGTTATTTATGCTAGCCAAATTCCAATGCATTTATCTGTCTGATTTGTAACACTACAGCCACACAAGTTAATGCACCTACATATGAGGAACTATACACCACAGTCTAAGCTGTAAGGCAAAATGTGTGATGATGCATGATTTTCTGTTTCATTTCTTGCCTTTTATGCTTCTGCGACTTTCAACAACTGTTGGAGTTCTTGTGTCACTTTTGTGTAATTTAGAACCACGAGCATCTGCACAACTGTGCCAATGACAACAGCAGTTGCAGTGTGTGACACTGCTTAATATGCTTGTAGGCTTTGTTCCTCATTACAGTACACAGAGGCTCCTATAATGCACTGTATGACAAAAGAGGGACTCCGCTTCTGTCTTTGCTGCAAAAACATGACAGCTGCCATCATCAGGCACTCGTCCCTCCACCCCGCAACACAAATCCTGGTCCTCATCTGCGAACACATTGTTTTCTAATTGCCAGCCCCAGACGTCTCAGCTCAGACCTCCACGTCCCAGCTCCCATTACCTCCAGAGGCGACAGATTTGTTTTAAATACTTGGTGAGCTTGCATGAATACAGAGGAGGATTTGGAGTTGGTTTAGAAAGACAATGAGGGGGACAAATTGAAACAGAGTGGACACGGGCATCAGTAATGTGTGTGCGTTTATGGGCTAAATGAGATGTGTGATAAAGGCTGTGGTCTTGTCTTCACTACAGAATTTGGATTGCCACACTGGCTGGTCACTTTCATGTGGCAAGTCTTTCTTAGAGAAAGTCACACGAGGGTGAAGATATTAAATGACAAGTTGCTTATTTTCTATTTCGCAGCCATTACTCTCTTCTTGCCTCCCCACCCCATGTGTACATTCCCACTGTCTTTCTTGTACAAAGCAACACAAGCGCGCGCACACACACACACACACACACTGCTCTGCATCCTATCACTCTGCTACTCTGGGAGAGGTTTTGGCTGATCTGCATTGATTGCTATGGGCCTTTATCTATCCCCGGTGCTCTGGAGCAAGAAAAAAAAAAAACGGAGTCTTCTCATTCATCAAACCAGCACCTGCCAGACTCAGGCCCAAGAGAACTGCCACGAGTTTTCTTTTTCTTGTCTTTTTTTCCTTTTGTTTTCTTCTTGACAAATAACTGTGATGTCCCAAACAGTCAGAAGGGAGCCGTGATCTGCTTTTTGTTTGCCTTTTTCAATAGTAAATTGAATACTCCTTAATCCCTCCGAACATGCATGCACTGTGGAAGTCCGCCACCACAGATGGACCTCAACGACTGATACAATTGCTACACCAGAAAAAAAAAAAAAAATACAACAAGCCAGAGCTTTACTGACACCAGCCACCGGGCTTGAAATTGCAGCTTAACCCCCTACACCCCCCACCACCACCCTCTTCCACTCATTGCTTTCACCCCAACTGAGACGTGTCGGTTTGCCCCTAGAAATGGAAAAGATTGAAGGAAACCATCTTTTTGTTTTTTGTTTTTTTGAAGTTTCTCCTATGGAACATTTCTAAGCATTATAGTGTTTAACAGAGTCAGTTCAATTCTCTTTTTTCTGCCGGGTTATTATTACATATTTATGCTTATAACTCCACGGAGTGATAGCTTTGGATGTGCTGCATTGAATAATACATTAAATGCATCTGCTCAAGCTCTGTCTCTTGTTAGCTATTGTGTGTGCGCACAAGGGTGTGAACAGAGGATTTCACAAAGCAGTCTCACATGCTCACACACATTTCTTTGTTATAGTCAGGACTATGGTACTACACTGATGGGGAAAACTTGAGCCATGTAAATGTGACAGCACACACACACATGAGAAAACACAACATGACGACAATCATTATCTCAAGGTAAAGGATATCGTCCACCAGTTTGGTAATTGGAACGAAACTCTTATTGATATAAGCAGTTTGACATGGGATTGTAGCCCTACTGTTGTGGATCATAAGTTAGACTTTTGCACTGAGGCAAAACAGTTTTATCCACATAACAGTGAAAACACAAGGCTTTTTAATGGCAGAAACCCCACATTTCCTCCTATGCCGGACTTTTCAGTCTTACTTCTATTAAAGCTCCTATAGTGACAAATTCAAGAAGCTATTTCACTTCTTATGGTATATAAAAAGAAATTATCCACATGAGCCATCTGCAAAAAAACAAAAAACAGCCCATCTACCATGACCAGTTTGGGGTGACAGGAAAAAGACAGGACAACAATGTGCTGTGGAAGAGCCAGCGATTAACAATAAACTAATAAAAGTAATAAAAAATAACCAATCTTTGATGTTTCCTTCTGAGGAATGATTACCACAATTACATAAAACTGTATATTGCCTGATTATAAACTCACTGTGATTGGTAAGTCCTTATTATGTACATGTCATACTGTTACTCCACGACCCGTGTAAGTATAGGAACTGTCAGTTTCTTCACATAACTGACATCTTCTCTGAAACTGTCTGTGTGATATTATTGGATTTACAAGCAACACACGACCAGTCCCAGTTTTGACCAGTTCCCACCCCCAACCACCACCACCCTGAACCCGCACCCCCATCTACGCTCTATCGATCAGCTAGGCAGGCTTCCATGGAGCGCTCACTTCATTGATCATTGCCGCCTCACACTCACTCTCTTTAGGTTTTTAACTGACCCTCAGAGAGCTGGGGGAAATACTGTTAGCTACATCACACTGACAACGCATATCGTGTTTTCCATGAACAGTAATTAGTCCTAAAGAAAGGTTTATTGTCAAGACGGCTGAACCTGACACAAAATCAAATATAAGTTAGGTGCTGCTGAAGCAAAACACATATTGCACATATGGAAATTCCACAGTCTAGCTTTGCTGGTAAGTACAATGTCTTTAATTAATTTATTCTTTTCTTGATGTTTTGCCCTCATTTTCTTTTACATTTTTTTTTAACCAAAAATAGCCAAAGATTAGTTTTAAGTCTTACCGCACATCAAAGTGAAAAACAGAGCATATAAGCGGGAGCCTGCAGAGACTTTGACATGAAGCTAACGAATCAGTGACATCTGTATTATAAACCAGTAGCAGATTATGGTAATGTGATATCTAACTGAGGGGTGACTAACATTCTCTATCTACGCTGAGCATCCCTGGCAGCTATTTTAAACGATGCAAACGTATACAAGAAAACAGTCCAGCAAGCAATTTTACTGGAAATGTGAAAAACACTGTGGTAAAATGGCAATATTGCTAATTCTGTTACTTTTTGACTCGCTTTTGCCTGTCAACGTATGATGGAAGAGGAGAGAAATGCAAATTAGCCTCACATTATGCAGACAGAGATGCCATCGTTATTATTACTACCCCGATGACTCCACATGCGGGAAATAAAATGAACCACTTTGCCCATAACATTCAGCGTTTTATGGGTATTCTTTATCTCTTCTCATTTTCTCTGTCACCTATGCCCTACTTCCAGCCACCCGCCCCTATTCCTTTGCTCTTTAGGCAGGTGCCAGCAAGTGTGTGTGCGCGAGAGAGCATGTGTTTGTGGATGCTGTGTAGACTTGCTTCTGGAGGAAGTGGCTGGTCATAAGAGCCAGCTCATCCGGAGCTCCATTCATCCCCGTGCACAAGGGCCCATTCACCCTTCTGCTTTTCACACTCACGGACCCCAAGAGCCCCGGGCACATTCCCACAGTCGCACACTTACAGAGGTGAACTGTCAGTCACTCGAAACATCCTAAATAGAAAGGGCACCCAGATGCAGAACACAAATTCCTCCACGTTGGCACACAAAATGGAAATCCAGGAATAGGCTGCGTTTCTCATCTGACTCATTATAAACAAGCCCCGGAGCCTTTCCTTTTTCCTCTCAAACATGTCTCTATAGCCTCCACATCCAAATACTTTTGAGAGCAAGTGACACACAGCAGGAAGAGGTGTCATTTTCATTTTTGCCATCTCCTTCCAATGCGAATCTTTCTGACACGCTTGTACCGTAGCCCATCATCATACCCACGGACTGCAATGATGTGCATGACATGGGAGGTGGGAGGGGGGGTCAAATTTGAACATCGAAGACGGGAAAGGATGGGTAGATCAAAAAGAAAAGGAAAACCTGTGTGCATCATCTGCAGCTAAAAGGGCCTAGATCGAATCAACCTATGGTAAAAGTTGGATAACGGGAATGACCCTTGATTGAATTATTAGCACCAAATTACTAAAATTGTTAACTTCTGGGTATTTGTGTTGTTTGGTCTGTGGATATCTAAGATATATATTTTTAAGAAAATATGCATAATTTAATGGTTTCTGGAAGCAATTCTGACAAAAATGGTAAAAAAAAAAAAACAAACTAAGAAAATCTATGAAATAAGGCAGACGAGAGCCATCTTATGATCTATCTGATTTGTTCTGATGTCTCGGCACTGGCTGCACGCTGTGACAAAGACGTTAATGTACCACACCACCACCACCAGCCTCCCTACTGCGACAGGATCCATGTTTGATCCACTGGAGAAATCCCTGCACACATTCACCAGCAGCCTGCCCCCTATATTTTACATCACGCTCCCTTCTGAGCAGAGGACGTCTCTTTAATGAGGGCATCTTGGGTGTGTTTACATTTCATTACACAGCGCTCCCTGGCTCTGTGGCCTAAATGGCTGAACGGTGGGGAGCTTCGGGGGGGATGATAGTTGAGATATCTGCTGTGGACTTAGCAGGTTTTGCAGTATTTCCCACAGGACACGCTGCAGATGGACATCTCTCAATGGGCTGTGATTCATAAAGCGTGTGGTCTTGAGAACAGGTCATAGCATGAAGCTTAATGATACATTTTGTTAGAGTCTGACAGATGAGGGTAAATTTCCTTTCAGTGGTCGTGTTCAGCCTTCAGCAGCAGCCAGCACCGGGTGTCTATAAATCTATATGAGTGCCGCTGCACGTAATGCTTTATTTCCAATCCAATTTTAAGCTCATAAGTGAATCTCATAAGAACGACTACAACCACATTACATTAAAACTCTGAGTCAGAATATCATTACACTTGCATTTTGTGTCTTTATATATCAACATTAATTTCTCTTCATTTTTTAAAAAGTTTATATCATTGCTGCACACATTCCAACAGGGAAGTCATAAAGACCGGTTTTTGAATTGCAGCGAGGGTTCAGAGTGAAAATGCAAGTAAGTGTGAGTAAATGTCTGTGGCTGAGGAAGTCACACACCTGCCAGCCAGCCAGACAGACACGGTTGTCAAAGGGTATCTCCTGGAAGTGTGCGACTTCACTACAGAGAGCGCGAGTGAGCCACGGGCAAATTCAGAGGAGTCGAGGATGAAATGAGAAAAAGACAGCTGAAGAGCCTCAAGGGCGACAAAATCTTGTCAGAATACAAAAGAGAGATGAGTGCAGGGCTAACAAAGATGAAACAATTTAGACTGACATTTCTTTTGTACAGCTCAGACACAGGCAATTGTTGGTGCTGGCATAATGACACACATTATCACCCACAGGAGAATGGAATTCACGCTGCTCTGACTGTTGGTTTCCACCAGCAGGACTTTTAAACTTCCTTGATGACCATAAATCCTGCATCCCATTGTCAGAGAATCTGGCACAATGTTTCTCACTTGAGATAACCGAGGATATGTCTGCCTGTTCCAGATCCATATTAATAAAAAAAAATAAAATAAAAAAAAGAGGAGGGCGAAGTCCCAAAAGTTAAAACGTTTATTTTATGTGATGGTGTTTGTGAAGCTTTCAGGGTGGGAGGGTTTAATAGTCTGTGTTCTGCCAGGAAAAGATAATCGGATTGTGATCCGTGGCTAATTAGAAATGCATTTTTTTTTTACCCTCCTCATTGTTTGGAGAGCCATGATCTGCGCTCTGACTCTTTGTTTTCTGCATCGGTATAAAGAAGCAAAAGGCGGCACTGGGATCATTGGCAGTCGTTTTAAAAATCATATACGAGGAGCCCTAAAGAAAAAAAAAAAAACCTGTTGTTACACGACTGAAGGAAAGCTGTCGCAGAGGTTGCTTTCAAATCCCCGCGGCTTCCCCAGAGCGCAAACCACGCTGCAATCATGTAGAGGAAAACAACTCGTTCGCGGTCCCACGCAACAGTTAATAAGATAACCTACGAACACAAGCTTTGCAGTAGGCCTGTAATGAATGTAATTACAGCCTACACGCCCCCCCCCCCCTTCTCTTCCTTTCTTACAAATGGAGTTGCAAGCTTCTCTTTACAAAGTCAATAAACGGATTTAAAGATTGTGGTTCAATAGATGGAGTACATGCCCGCGTATGCAATCAGTTTCCACTGAGATACTTACAGGCATATGTCATGGAGAAGCTATTCCCCATCATGACCATATCCACCTGCGGCACCAGTTTGGGGATGTCCTGGTGGTGAGAGAGGGCGAACCGAAAAACCTCATATTCGTGTGATCCGCTTGGGAACAATCCTCCTGTTGAGAAGCAAAGAATGAGGAGTTAATGTAGTACACAGTGGACACGAAGGGGGGAAAAAATCAGAAAGATACACCGACTTAAGTTGAATCAGAGGTTGTGTTTTTTTTTCTTCTCTCAGACAAAAGGTGACGATGTGTGTGCGCCATTCTCACCTATATTGATGTTACTTGGAAAACTTGAGCTTGAACCCAAGCACATCCCCAGTAAACTGGTGTAGAGGATGGTGAAGCTTCGCTGCATATTTCCTTTTGCATTGGCGAAGGGAAAAAGAGCCGAAATCCAAGCATAGGTTTTGTCCGTGTGTGAAGTTAAATCCCCCCGCTTCTCCTCCACTCCTATCGCCTCCCCTTAGAGCAGCATTTGCACCGACATCGATTCAACAGCGAGACAATTATCGCAATGGCGAGAGGAGGCACCTTTCTCTCTCTTCTTTTCCCTCTCACTGCTGATGCTCTCTTGTCCTTGGTTGCGGCTGTATGAGACGGAGAATGACTTCAGCATTAGCCGCACTGCAAAAAATAACCCCGTTTTGAAAAAGGGAAAATTTTAAAAACTGTTGAACGTAAAGATAATTTGAATGTATTGCCTTTTCCCCTAAATAAGGATTCCCCCCCTTCACCATACAGCGAGATAACTTCAGTTGTTTGATATTTAGAGGAAAATTTTTGGCTTTTTAAAGAAATATTGCGAGAGCAAGAGTCACTGCAACAAGTCTGGGCAGCGCGCAATAGTAAAGGAAATGACATAAGGACAGAAGCCAGCATTACTTAAAAAAGGCTGCTTTGGACAGGAAACAAGTAGCAACGTCTCACTCGATAGGAGGATGTTACAGCTGAAAAAGAAAATGGAAATTTTCACATTCATTATTTGACTAATGACCCTGCGGGTAGATATTTTTTGCAGTGTGCGCCTTTGGAGCGCACACACAGGTCCCCCAAGAGACGCACGGGGTTTAGATATTCGCTCACTTCGTTGTGGAGCAAATATATCCACACTGGCAGAGCAGTGTTTTTGCAAAGTCACTTTTATTTTGTAATAATGTTTGTGCCTTTAGATTTACATTAAAAAGTAAATATATAACCCATGTAACATCTAATAAAAAGCTTATTTCAAAGATATAAGAAATGAAGTTTCACTTTGATGAATGATAATCAGAATGAAGTTTATTTGATATTGTCGGTCTGCTTTTTTAAAGAATATCATCTAACAAGAAACGGAAGCCCGAATAAAGATGACATTAACACAAGTAGTTAGTCCCTAAAGTTTAAAGATATTTCAGCATGTAGCATCGTAAAACATTAAGTCCTGGCACTGATCAAACTCATGTTGCATGGTAAAGAAGACCTGTTGCTAATGGACACTCTGGTGAGGCTGTTTTCTCGTCTTCTTCACCATATACTAACTCTATAAGATACTCTGTCATGGTCCCGGGTCTCCTGACCCAGCGTTTTCAGTTTATTGTTGTTTTCTGTTCTGTTCAGACCCCTAGCTCTTAGTTTCTCTGTGTTCCCTTTGTTTTTGTGTTCAGTTATCTCCACCGTTGTTTTCTGTTAGTTTGCTGTCTGTGTTTGGTTTTGCTGCTCCTTGGGTTATTCTGTTTTCTTTGTGTACAGTTTTGATTATTTATATCCCTGGTTTTGACTTAGTGGTGTTGTGTTCTGTCTGTGCTGCTCTCCCCTGCCTGTGTTCCATGTAGTCAAGCCCCTGTGTTTAGTCATGTCTCCAGTCATGTCACTGTGCTTTTGTGTTTCCTGGTTTATTTTGTAAGTCCTGTGGTTCCATGTCCTGTGAATGTGTCTTGCTTTGCCCTCGTCTGTGTGATTCGCCCCAGCTGCGTCTCCCTCCTGTGTGCCATTTCCCATGATTACCTTCTGTGTATTTGAACCACGTGTTTTCTTGTGTCCAGGGCTGGATCGTCTGTGTAATTTGGTTGATGGCTCTCTGCGTTCCGTCCCGTCTGCGCTCTGCTCTGATGTCTTCTGGTTTGAGTTTAGTTTGTCTCCAGTTTAAATTTGACCCACGTTTTCCTTCTGTTTTGTACCATTGTCACACTGTAAATAAACCTCCTCACCTGCATCTCCCGAGTGCCTGCATTTTTGGGTCCACCTCTCTCCACACCACACGGCTGGCTTCTGCAGCCATGACACATTCCGTAAAACCACAAAGGAGATTTTCTGCATTGTTTGCACTTCATTTTATTTTGACAGCCTTAATTTGTTAAAGAAGTGCTAAATCACTTCATGTATGCTCTACAGTATGTACAATTATGAATACAAGACGACTCACTATTAGTGTATGACGTATGTTTTGATGGAGTACTAAGACAATGCAGCTAACAAGTGTTTTTTTCAGTAGCTGCAATATTTGTAGGCTATAGTTAGAATTGCACAAGCATTTTACAGTCTCTGATGTTTGTCGTCATTGATTACCACTTCACTGTAAACCATTATAATAAAACGCTGACATTTGGAGGAGGAACAATTAGAGGTCTTAAAGTGAGGTGAGTCAACTTTGCTTGGTTGGTAATTTAGGATTAATTAACTTTTCACGCATACAGTACATCCTCTTTCTTTTTAGCTTCACTTACTTCCCTATCCAGGACTACACAATAGACAATGACAACCTGTAAAAGAACCAGCTGAGAGATAAGTGAATCATTAGGTAACCTAATGGTTAGTTCATAATTATCCATAAATTATTCATACTGCAACTTTCTTTGTGAGTCATTCCTAGTTAACGGTGATCCAAACACAGAGCAGCACACAGCAGTAATTACACATTCATTATTGATTATTTCAACATTAGCTCTTTTTTGTGTGTTTGTGTGAGTAATAAAACCCAGTTTAGTGAATGTATGAATAGTTAATATTATATTTTAACCAAAATATAATATTTTTAAACAATAAATCCCAAATTGAAATAATATTATGCTTTCAAACATCAAATATTTTAGCTTAATGATACTCATACAAACTATGGGCATTACATCACAAGCCACCTGCATCCCAAATGTTAAACGATGAAGGTAAATATTTATGGGTGTCACTTTCTATTACTGCCAGGTAATACTGGGATACTAGTGGGGTAATAAGTTGGAGACAAGAGGTGAATGACATAATATAATTAAATGGAAATAGCAAGTTATTATTATTTAATTGCCAAGATAATGTACAAGTAATAATCTCGTGTTAACAGTAGTTATAGTTGAGTAATATTACACTAAAATTAGTGTAAGATCAGAGCACAGACTCGGGAATAAATGTGTAAACAAACATATATCTATGAGGCAAAACAATTAGTAACAGCACAGGAATATTTTTGTAACCAAGTGATGAACTTCTAGCAATAAAATGGCATTAGAATTTTTATACACTGACTGGCTGATGTTGTAGCATATTAGGATATTATTACTGTATTGTAATGTTAATGTTCTTATGTATATTATGTCTATTTTATTGTCTCCAATGTGTCTTCTTAACCACTGGATTCTATGCTAGCGGTCATAGGATGATCTAAATATTTACTGAGGATAATGGTTCTCACATTTTTGGTAATGAATGTTTGGGACGATTATGAAGAATAATTGTTTCTTTACTTCAGGACATACAGAATAAAAATGAAAGGCAAAGTAATCCAGAAGAAATGAAGAATCACATGATGGGTACTTTGGACGATACTTTCTTTACTACACGGAGCAAAAACTAATGTTCAAGTATTCGATAATGAATGAGTAGTTACCAGGATGTGCTGCTTATTATTAATAACAAATACATGATAAAGAGTGTGGGAGTGTGAAATATTCACTAGTAAACTCCCACACACAGAGTGCAGGACTGGTACAACAGCGATTATGACTTTGACCACGTGTTCACTCATGTATAAAGCCACTTATTCCTGGAAAACAGGTATGTCAGCTACTGTTTTGTACACATTGAAAAATTAACCAACGCTGGGCATGTTCTCATGAGACGGATTGTAAATCACATTATGCTGTGATGCCCTGGCGGTTGTTTAGAAAATGAAGTGTTTTTTCTTGGCTTTGACACCATGCAAATGAGGTATCCATTTATCACACTAAGTACAGCTACTTTCTTAAGTTAAAATCAGTTTAGCTACTTATTGTTTCCATAACACAAAAGCAGGCGTATCGCTCCCAGAAAATTATATTTAGAAGATTAGAAGCTCGCGCTGAATTAGATTTCCAGTGTTTCCATTTGAGCAGAAACATTTTCTATTTAAAAGACTGGCTGACTACCTCTGGCTGTGCTTGAAACACTTGAGAAATAGAATTGCAGGAAGTGAAAGGTTATCTAATTTCTGAGTGATGGATTTTATATAGATACAGGAAGAATGGCTGATTTTCCCTGTCTTTGATCAAAATGATGAGGGGTTACCTCAAACATAAATGGTTGTGCAGGCATTCATTTCACTACTTTAGTTTTTTTTTTCTGATTATGACAAAGAAGACGTTTGATTTATGCACAATATCCATGTTGCATCATAGTGTTCATGTCAGTGTTTCTGTTCTCTTTGTGTGAATGTGTTTGCCTGCAGTGCCCCGAGTGTAATCAGAGCCAGGCAGTCTTTTTTTAAGTAATGCAAAGAGATCTTAGAATAGCATTATAAGCAATGGCTAAATATTGTGTGGTGCTAAGTAGAGGAGTAACTATCACAGATGGAATCGCTTGTTGTTCGAGGTTAAAAATATTACCACCCGACAGAGTCTGTGTAACCGAACAAAGGAAAAACACTTTTTGTCTTTTTGTTCCTAAGGACGTCTTCACCATAGATCATAATGTGAGCGTCTGTCTGGAGGTTTTTAATAGAAATCTATGTGAAGAGTATAATGGGCCTAATCTGTCAAAATCTGCTGGTTCCACTCCAGTTTGAGTGTGTAGAGGGAGAAAAAAGGAAAAAATTCCCTGCATGTTACTCCTATAATTGAGCCACCACACTTGTGCTGCTGAGAACTTGTGTACGTCACACTGCTGCTGGCAAAACTATAAAAAGTAATGTTGCAGAAGAGATAAGGAAACAAACATGTCAAATGAGCTGAAGAGTAGTTCTTAGCAATCAAAATGCCAACCTGCCGCTGACCTTCTCTCCTGGTACCACAGTGATAGTGAGGGCAAAACACCAGTAAGGTATGAGAAAGTAAATGGCCAGACTATTATATTCCTATAACAATTTTATAACAGGCTGTATAAATGCCAGTGATTAAATGCCTACTCAACTCAAATCAATATTTGTAGTTTTTCTAAGCCTCGTTAAACTGCTTGAAAAAGCATTAGTATTTATTTTGGATGACTTTTTTGGCCTAAGCCTTTTCACATTTCTGCAATGCTTAAAGTTTTCATCGCTCTCCAAAGGCAGCTCTCATCAACAAACCCAAGCTAAAGCATCTCACGCTACCTACCTGCAGAAAAATGTTAGCAGTTATTAGCACATTGGTTAGTCTGCTCAGCCTAGATGCCTGAGATCCTCCAACTTTGTTCTTTCTTTTTAAATATTAAATAAAGAGTAGAACAAAGACATTTGGAGATACTATATTGTGTATTATTGGTGTCTCTAACAGCTATCCAGATGAGATTACCGCACCAGATACAATAAATTACTTTAAATGAAATCTCAAAACCTATTATGCTATTATGTGCAAAAAGCTTGAGTCACTCCTCATTTCTTTATAATGTGTTAGGGAAATGCAAAAACAGAGTCTGTACAATTCAGGAAAAGTTCTCCAGACTTCTTGAAGGTCATTCAAAGCTCTTCTTTGGATGTTGGCTGCCCTTTGCTCTGGATTTTGTCAAGATGATCTCACACTGCTTTAATAATTTCGAGGTCCGTGCTCTGAACATATTAAATGTTTGATTTTACTGCACTGGCAGTGTGTTTGGAATCATTGTCATGGTGAAAAATTAAGCAGTGGCCAATCAAGAGGTTTCCAGGTGATGTTGTATGATGGATTAATCTGACGGTATATTACTATGTTCATAAGTTCATCAGTTTTGACAGGATCCCCAAGACCTCTGGCTGCAATGCAGCGGCTGTAGTCACCTCTCTCCTGACATCCTCTGTACATTTTGACAATTTGAACCCGAAATTTCACATTTGGATTCATCACTCCACAAGACCTGTTGCAACTGACTTTCAGTCAGTCCAGTTCCTGTGTAATGTGGCATGCCTCATCCTTTTCTCCCTGTTTTTCTTCCTTAACAATGGCTTCTTGACAGCCACCCTTCCAATGAGGCCCTGCTTGGCTTCAGGGAACAGTATGTGGATTACCACATTGAAGGGCCACATGCATCTCTCAAGTCTTATGTCATCAGGTCTTTGCTGGATTTCTCAAGGGTATGACTTTCAGATGCTGTTCATTTGCTGTAGACAGTGTGTGTGTGTGTGTGTGTGTGTGTGTGTGTGTGTGTGTGTGTGTGTGTGTGTGTGTGTGTGTGTGTGTGTGTGTGTGTGTGTGTGTGCGTGCGTGTGTGTGTGTGTGTAAATACTGTTTTATTTCTTTCAAACTCTGCGATTTTCAAAATCTTTTGTAGATTATATAACGAAGGACTAAATGAAGGATTTTGGCAATGGGCTGCTAGTAACCAAGTGCCTAAAGTATCATTTAAAAGGACTTCTTTACTAAGTTGTCTGTTAGGTTAGGTACCAATTATATGCTTGAATGATTCATTGGTCAATTCTAAGTGGCTCAAAAAAGAAAGAAAGCAAGAAAGAAAGAATGAAGGAGCTCTCTGAAAATGGTCAGGTGCGGAGTGCATTGAGTGAAAAAGCAGTTAACGTGCAAAGAACAACTTTGAAAGACCTTCAGGAGGCCTAATACCGTCTGACTCCTTGGAAGGAAAACACAAAGAAATAAGTTGTGGCTCAGGACTATTGCCCTGCAGTGGATTGTGTTGGTATCAAACCTAATTTTCATCTTATTGTTTGTAGACTTACATACAAATGACATCATCCTCATTTTATTTGTGATTCAGGCCCACATTTGTGATATTTCTTCAATCATTCTTAAGCACTTTGAGTTGCTGTTGTTGTTTGAACTAAACAAAAGTTTGTTTTCTTAATCAAAAGACAAAAAATGTCTAATATATTAAAACAGTTGTGCTGTGTTTCTGTATAACAGCATTTGTCTTGGTGACAAATGATGAAACTCATGGGTTTTGAATTTTTTTTATCGGTCTAACAATTATGGTTTAATGTTGACAAATGGCATTTTTTTTTAACACTGTGGGATTCTAGAAGTAACATAACATATTTTACATTTGCATAAGGCAAAAACTGTAGAATTCTTTCTTTTTTTAAATAAACAAAATAAAGATTTCACAGTTAATCCAGTCGTGTGGTCTCATCTGTTTGTAAAGACAGGAAGATGAATTTAGGCACATCTAGATTATCATAAGAAATTTATAAATCCCACAAGAGTTTTCATCCTATTTGCCTTTGAAAACATAATAGGCAAACAAATAAAGCGTGTGATTGTTTCCTTAAAAAAATTGTCTCTCTCAGTGAATTCTACTAGTTGTGAAACACTGATTTGACCTCACGTCACACAGTAATGCATTCCAGTGGTTTTTACTTGGCACTCGATTAATTTGCAAACTTGATTGCAGGACTTGTTGATTGACATACACCGTGGTATTACACCAGCCTTGGACGATTGCCTGGCATTAGTACAGAATCGATAGGAAGAAAACTGTCCTGGACTCAGTGCATACCTGATTTCTGCTCTGTACCTTGATTGGAATGAGTTATTGACATGTAGCTTAATTACTTGCCCCGATAATTGATTTAGCAGGGATGCCAAAGATGAAGCGTACTTTTTCTACCAGAAGACGAAGGGTGAAAATACTTACAATCTTAAATATGCACGATTGTTCGCACTCCATACTTTGGGCCACGTTTTCTCAGAACTTACACATTTTACCTAAGAGCATCAAGTTTGCCTGTCATATTTAAAGACACACTTTAAAAAAAAAAAAAACATTTTCATATGATATTAACATTTTTAAGATACATTCTCCTAACAGCTGACATCATTAAACAGCAATTAAGGAAATAAAATAAAAGCAAGCATGGCGTTCACACTGATACCTAATGCCTACACTAAGACAACATAAAAACACAGGAACACGGTGTATTGTGGTCAGTGAGCTACACCCTGGAGAAAGCAGTGTGCTGCTTTAATACCTTCCCCAGTGCAGTTTTCAGTTACCAAAATATGGAAAGGAACTGCAGATGGCCACGCTTAATATTGGAAACATTCAGCCTTGTATACCCAGAGAGGCTGTTTATGCAAAAAGAACACAGTCAATCAGATAATGCCAATTATCAATCAGGCATACAGTGCAAAGAGAAAAAACATTAAGTGATGTGGGAAATCAACACGCGCTCCTGTTTTGCTGTTTATTGCTATTCAGGTGCTCTCTCTCACTAACTTTGTCTCTAGCTCCCTCGCTCTCGTATGCTACCTGCATAATTGCCTTTCCCCTCCACTGGCCGCAGGGGAAGTGGAGCTCTCACAACGTTACCGTGGTAATACTGATTGATGGAGTCGATACTTGTGCTTCCAGAACATCGAGCATCGCCGCACACAGACATGACAAATTTCGAGGAACAAATTATAATAGCCTGCATCATGATTAATCCCCTCTGGGGAAATGGAAATATTGTGAATACCTACGAACTCATGGAGGACATAGAGCTCTACAATAGGACCAGACTCAGTGTGCTTCTGTAGCCATTGTCTAGCTGTACAGGCAGGAGGAAGGATGACGACGAGGAAATTCATGGTTAGGGCTGCTGAGCAATACTTGAAGGAGTATTAGATGATTAATCAGACAGATTTTAAATTCAGATTTTTTGCATTATGATTAGCTAAGAAATCATTTTCACTCTCTGCGTTCTCTTCTTGATTTATAGGAGCTCAGAGTGAGCTCTGAGAAAAAAAGAATAGTTATGGATTGTTATCGCCAAAGTAATTCGGCATAAAAATCGTGTGTCCATGTTATCTCCAAATAACATGGACACACCACTTACATCACGCTACCCAATTAAATTAAAGAGAGTAATGTGTAGTAAATAATGAACACTGCAGAATCACCCAAATACGAGTTTGTTTACAGGTGAAGTAACTTAAATTAGATATTAAAGCATGACTAATGTTGGATTGTTGCATCTGATGCTAATCTCAAGTTAGGAATATTATAGGGCATTGGTGGATGATGGGAATTATGTCTTGTGGTTTCTGGCAACAGAATGTTATCACATCTTTTGGGTTTTGTGAGTGGTAGCAATGTTGATGATGATGAGCAAACATTTTCATAACTTCTATGGCTGGTTATTTAGGACAAACATTACCAAGGAGGATTAATAGCATCTGAGAAAACCACTTGAATTTTTTTTTGTGTTTTTTTTTACAGCTCATTCAACAGATACCGAACAACAACTGTGCTAATTCAAATTATGAATAAGAAAAGTCAAGAAAGAAAGAAAGAAAGTCACTTCCCACTCCCAATGCGAGTAGCTTACAGCCATGTTTCAAAAAGAGCTTACATCCTCGTTCAATTTCAACATTTTGCTTAACAGGACATTATTTTAAAAAATCTACCAGTCCTTACCTGCTTGTAAAATGAGATGTATTCAATCCCAGCTGAACAGCAACAGATGACATATTAAACAGTGTCATAATTTATTTAAAAAAAAACTAAACAAAAATGCAGAAGCTGTGTGAAAAACTGAGTGCACCCCTTAGTAGCTTGTAGAACCAGCTTTAGCAGCAATGACTTGAAGTAATCATTTTCCATATGATTTAATGGTCTTTCACACTGTTGTGTTTTATAGTGTTGCTTCAGTTCATCGAGGCTCGTGAGTATCAATGTCCTGTCACAGGGTCGATGTTTGAACTTGTATTTACCTCAGTTTAAAACCTGCCCAGGACAGAGACATAAGCAGAGCTTAGAAATGAGTGAGAACCAGAATGTTTTCTCTTAATATATCATATTTAATATGTAGCAAGTGGCCACTAAAATAGGCTATACTTCTCTACAAACTATGTTCTAGAGTTGAAAAACTATCTAAGCCAGAAATCTGGTTTTATTTTTTACAGCTTCCTTCTTTTGCAGAATCAACTCTATGTAAAGAAATATGGACGATGCGTGCTGTTTGTACTGCAAAACAAGGAAATAAAGCAAAATAACAAACACAGAATTTTGCCTTAATTTGAAATAAAAATCACAGCAGTAAAAAAGTTACTTACTCAGTGGGTTTGGTCCTGTGGTAACTCTGAATTGGTCCTAACACCTAAACTGGAGACGAAGCGATTTTGGATTTTTAGCACTGACACCGACTTTTGACCATTTTAAACTCTGACACATTGGCCAGTATTTTTTTTTTTCAGACATTTGATGCATAAGCAGATTTTTAAAATATCAATTATGTAGACTTATTAATGATTATTTGCTAAGAGAAAAATAACAATACAGTTGAAAAAATACATTTATTTTATTTAGAAAGTTGTGGATTCCTTTTATATGCAACGCTTGTATGAGCTGACCGTGTGTGGCCACAGGGAAGTTGCAAAGTGTCGTCTGGTAGACAAACTAAATAGCACTGACACTCTCTGACATGGTTAATGGGTGTTTCCCCTGTCATTCTAAATGCAGACATCAATATATCAGCAAATAGCTAATATTGGCTAATATATCTGCCCTGCCGGTATATCAGTCACACTGTAGTCTAAACCAACTATTTATCATTCCTCATGAGGCGTACGTTAACCTAACTGCCAAAACACATACTTTATATTCCACATGACTGTATATGTTTCCTGGTTCAGTTGTTGATTGACCGTTTGGTTGGACACACGGGACAACAGCTCTATGTTTGCTTCCTTGTTTTCCTCTTATAGTGTCTCCAGTTGTGGGATGAAGCCTGAGTAGATTGGACTTAATGAAGTGCACAATATCAGGAATGTGAATGCCGGGTTTACACATTGTAAATGTACAGAGTATGTCAGAGTTACTGACAGGAAAGAGAGAAGGCTCATGATTTATTCTCCAGACATGTATATAACAAACTAGTTAGCAACGTCACACAAAGACACTGCTTAACTCCGCACTACCTGAAGAAACTAATACCTTTTACTTCACCATCTGCTTGTGCACTAATTAGTGAAAAAATAAATCAATAAACAGAGCTGTTTACTGCACATTTATTTTAATGATGGCAGATGATATGTTTCAGGTGAATGTCTATGAACAGCAGTAAATTTGTAGAGCGCAAATTGATATGTTGCCTACCTACCTCACTACCTAATAATTTCAAATATCAAGGCTGGTGTCTCTGTGTGAATATTCTACCTTTGCTAATAAGCATTTAGGATCAATCAAAACAAATTAATGTTCTGAGGAGCTACCAGGGTCAGCTCAAATGAGATTGGACACACTTAAAGGCACAGTTGGAGAAGAGTGAATGATTAACGGGGCCTTGAGTAGTCAATCTTAGTAGCTTGTGTTTCATAGTGAACTCCTTTAATGGGATAACTATTTAAGGCTAAAATGAACACATGCATTAATTGTAGTGGTCACTTAGCCAGTGGGAGAATATAGTCTTGAAAATGTTAAATTATTTTCTTTGACAGTTGACCGTTATTATTACACGCTGCCGAATCAGCGGACTGAAAGTTAAGTAGATGCATTCACCAAGGCCCTCAACAATCTTCAATAAAAGAAATGGGAAGAATTTGGTTAAGTTAAATTAATTTTCTAATCATGAAATCCCCCTTGAAACCTTTGAGGTTCATTTGAATAAGCACTCTGCTCCCTTATGTCTCTCTGTCTCATACAGGCATGGATACAGACACGGAGTTTAATATCGTGACTCACGTGTTTCAGTGTACATTGTAGGCAACAGAGATGGCATCGTCTTCCTGTGAAAGTAATCATGCATTGCATATTTGTCCGGGGAAATCAGTGCCAGTCTAATCAATGGGAACATTTGTTAGTGTGTGTAGGTTAGCAACATAACCTTTAATGGTACCTCTGCATAGAGTGCAGTGAGATGTTAAATCAGCAGCTCTAATGATCTCCAAGTCAACCTGATGCAGACTGACTGACATTATTATCGCAGAGGAAACCGGAAAGAGGAGCAAAGGTGGAAAGGGCGGATCTGATGTCATGGATGAGACTAAAGGAGATTTAGCACAGTAAATAAAACAGAAGAACGAAAGGAATTTCACGAGGTCCGAACTCTTCCTCTTCGTATACCTTTAGCACTCCTATTCTCAGTTGAAAGCTTTATGAAGTGGTGTAAACACAACATTCTCCACAACCTGACTCCCAGTGAAATCATATGGAAAAAAATTCACATTTGCTTGTTGCCTGTTAAACACTGAAACCACTCTCCAGCAGTGCGCATCGCTCTGCTTTGATCACATTGCAGAACTGTTGACAGTAATAGTCAAAGAGCATTTGCTCCCAGGTGTCCTGCAGCTTGGATGCAGAGTTATGATTCAGTACTGAGCCTGATAGATAGCGGCCTGGTGTTGGGCTGCGCGAGATGTGGAAATCAGAGAAGTGTGAGTAATACAGGTGAATGTGCCCACAGTTACTGGGTCAGCAAACCAGGTCACAAACATTGACGCACCTAGTGCATTTACAAACACAAGCACACTGGGATGTCCTCTTTCTTGTGACTGCCACAGCTAACAATAACCTGTACTGTAGCTCACTGATAATTTTCTTGATCTTCTTTTGATTGTGCACTACTGGTAAAAAGGTTCTATAAAATTGCACAACTAAAGACATAACCAGTGCGGTAATGAGTGAGGTTTGCAGGTGCTGTTGGATGGATTTTGTTTTCTCTGGATAAACTCAGGCCAGCTATTTGTCGTCCGTCTTCAAATATTAAACGTAAGATTGAACGATCTGGGTAAAACAGTGTTAATATTGGAGGATGTAGGTACCTTTAGCAAGTATATTTTCCTTTTCTTTATCTCCCCCAGCCAGTCATAATAGACGACTTGCCTTTCTCTGAACCTGATTCTGCTGGTGGATTCTTCCTGTTATTAGGGAGTTTTTCCTTTCCACTGTTGCCAATTGATTGCTCACACAATACTCGACTTCATCTTTGACATTACAAGACATTGCTCCTCTAAGCCAATCTGCATTTAATTTGCATGTATGAGATATGTAGAGTATCCTTGATGTAATCATGGATCATACTCTACATCATTAAACATATCATGATTAACTATGTAAGGTCTTTGTAGTAATATTATACATATTCAATATGGATCAGTTTTTGTGTAGGTCATGCCCATAAGGCAACATAACATATTTTTAACATGATGTAATGCACTCACATGGTGTAAATGCTTATATTCTACAACAACATGACAAATGCTCTATTTTTTAAAAGTTTCCAAAACTGATTAATATCTTGCAAACAGAAAAAAAGTACACTGCAGGATGACTTTTTAAGTGTTAACTAAGGTAACAGCACTGGGTGTGATGTAAACATAGTATAAAATATATCAATTATATATGGTTTAGAGTATTTGTTGACCGTAAGACTTTAGATTTTAGATGCCCTGTTTATATCTCTATTTTCAAAACTTCATATTTTAACTAAACTAACACCATCGCAACACACACTGGTACACAGCTGGCATAGTATCGGACCATCCTGCAGGCCAATGGTGAATGCACAACAAGAAGGGTGTTACTGTAAGGTAGCGCGTGAGCTTAGCCAACAAGCACGGTACAAATTACAAAGCTTCACAGCACTTATTATAGAGCGTATTTCCTGATGTCATGCAGTAATCAACCTGTAACATAAAAAATCTGTTTACTGTCTAGCCTGTTTTCCCACCTCTGCGGTTGTCTGCTTGTGCCTGACTGTTTTCACCTGTTCCCAATCATGCTTCCATAAATGAATGAATGAATTCACATTATTTCCTCTTCTGTCTTTGCTTCCAGTATTCTCCGCTTGCTTCGATCTGTTTCTATACATTTTGTTTTGTGGTCGGGAATTTTGTCTTTCTTTTCTTTTTCACTTTTCCCACCCGCCTCCTGTGTCCTGCATTTAGCTCTTGAAAAATAACATTAATTTCAAATCATGAATATATTTTCCACATAAAAATTCTAACTGAAATCTTTTGAATTATTAATGATCATGGGTTTCTTACTAGCTGGCGACTGTAAGTAAATCAAGTCCATGAATATCTGGCTACCCACACAAATGCCATGTTTTTAACTTCAGTTGAAACAATTTTAGCTCCTCAATAAGGTTATGAGTCCGGGATATTGATGTAATGTACTGTGAAATGCTGATGGAGCCACGGCTGCAGCAGTCAGACCTGTTTGAAACAAACAAGGACAAAATGAAGCTCAGTCCTCATAAAGTCATGAGAAAAAGGTTTGTGAAGGTCACAGCACATTCTGGCCACTGAGAAATCAATTTCCTTTTCAGCTAAAACGTCCCTTGTGTTTTATTGACCCATATCTTTCAAGTCGCCAACCCTATTCTCTGGTCACCCCCAAGTGTCTCAGGGCCAGAAATGGACCAGTGAATGAGGGGTAGCAGTATGCAGCCTCCACATCCGTACCTATCCATAAGAGTGGAATTCAATCATTTTCTCTTACTATTTGCATCTCTGTAAATTTTGCATCCGCACGTTCACAGCATGAGCTGCATGCTTGAGTGTTCACTGTGTGGAGTTCTTTCCTTTTGTGTGTGGTTTCCCATGAGTGTGTATTTGTGAGTATGCACGCGCACGTGCGTATGTGTGTATATCAGACGGCAGAATTTGTGCTTTGCTTTGAAGGACAAGGAAGGAGGCACGGGAAGCCAATCTGTTCCTCTGCAGATTAACTCTCTCATTCCAGGCGCCGTCTTTTCACCAAAACACCCACTATCTCCAGCGTCTGCCTCTCTCGCCCTCCTCTCCCCGGCTTCATCACTCTCTCCACTTCCGGCCTTATTGCTTCTGTATGCTCTCGGTCTCTCTCTTGCTCTCTGTCAATCAGAGACCTACATGGGCTGCTGTGGATTTGTGTGGGAGAGTGATGAATCTGTAGCTGGAGGCGGTGTAGAGATGCACCCCTGTTTTGAGTCCATAGCCTTGGTCTTTAAAGCTTCTTTATTCAGGTAAGGCCAATGCGAGGAACACACTGAGGAGACAGACTAAGATTGAGACCAGAGGCTGAGAAAAGACAAAGACGGGAGCTGCTTTTGGTCCTGAGAAAAAGGCGCCCACTTTTCACTTCATTCACTGAGTGGGAGTGAATGGATGAGGAGAATATTGCTCTCATTTACTAATATGTGTAATATCTATACAGAAAAACAAGTTTGGACATAAAATTACCATCAGATTTATGAAAAATGTGCACTGGCCTATTTTGTTCTTACCGCTGTAAATAAGAATAATTCTGAGCCAAAAGGCTTGTGCAATCTGTCTACTGTCTCCATACTGACATGCCTTTATTTTTCTATATAAGGAAACATGTTTACTTCATGGTGAATTGAAAAAGTAGTGCCAGTGTTCCAAAAGAGCAGCTCGAACCCATGAGGCAAGAAAGCAGAAGAAATGTAATTGTTTCCAAAGAGGAAGCCAGAAAAGGTGCAGCTTTGTAAAGTGTTTCTGGTGGAGTAATAAAAGTCTAACTGTAGTAAAAAAACAAAAAGAGACAAATAGACTACAAGAAAAAGACAGGTGGAGAACATGTGCACGTGATCTATCAGATGAGATGAGAAACTCACTGCAATGGAAAAAAGAACCCAGATTCTCCAACAGCTGTGGAATAATGCTAAGAAATTAAACTGTAAGTGATATCCATCCAGCAATGACATGAATATATTTAAGGAATAATGAAAAGGCTAAAGCCTTCACTCTTTCATTTATATATTTTTTTCTCTAAATGCTGTTTTTTTTTTTTTTTATTTAATCTGATTTTGAT